>VMBQ01002518.1:39281-122527 GCA_007657795.1 Dreissena rostriformis | reverse complement strand
ACACTCCCAGAAAAGGTGTTCCATTGTTTCAATATGTTCACTACACATATCACATAGGTTTGTGTTTGATAGGTTGCACTTAAAAAGATATTTATTTGTAGCTATGATTCTCTGGATGTATTTATACTGAAAATTTCTTAGTGTGCTATCAGTAGTTGATTTATATGGCATGACAAATATTTGTTTCCAATTAAATTCTGTTTCTCCAAGAAGGTTTTGCCATTTTGTTTGAGCTTTAGAGGTTTCGGCAGGGTTTTTAATTTGAAGTGTGTAAAATATTTTGTTCGTTTTGTTTTGTTTTGCAATTATGTTTTCTACGAATGTTGTTTGAGTACTTGGTGGGTTATTTGTATTGGTTACAGCTTTAATATGTATGGGTATACTTTTGATCAATGTGTAGTACATCAGGAAATTACTTGAAGGTATTCCGAATATGTAGCATAAATTATCAAAAGAATAGAAGTCGTTTATCCTGTAGTCGTACAATTGATCTACATATTTTATGTTTTTTTTTTCAAACCAGTGTTTATAGAAAAACATCTTATTGTTGGTAATAATGTCTTTATTGTTCCATAAAATAGTTTTACTGTTTATTTTGGTTTCTAAATTATGAGTAACTTTACACCATGCCGATAGAACATTAGATAGAAATATGTTTTTTGTTGAAATTTCATCTATAATATTCTTGTTGATATAACATTTAAAAAGTAAGAAATCACCATATGTTTTTAGATTTTTTTGGTAGAATAATTTCCATTTACTTGTATTGGTTTTATCTAGATATCTTTTAACCCAACTGCATTTGATTGCATTCAGGAATGAATCTATGTCCGTTAGTCGGATACCCCCATGTTCTACTGATTGGATTAATTGAGTTCGCTTAATTTTATCAGTTTTACCGTCCCATATGAAATTAAATATTTCTGATTGTATATATCTTTAATAATATCAATTGGTGGGTTTTGGAGAACTGTAAGAGTATAAATTAATTAAGGGAGTGCAAACGTTTCCAACACGGTGTTTTTTTAGAACTGTTTCATTTTCATTGTTTGTAAAAGTAATTCCTAATGTTGTTGCTTCATCTGATGTCCAATTGAACTTCATTTCATTTTTTAGATGAATATTATTACTTTGTTTAAATTAACCTACTCATAGCACAGTGCATTTACTTTTGTTTAGTTTAGACCTGAAGCCATTCTAAAAAGGTTTAGCGAGTCAGTAACTGTCATTTAAAAAATAAGTTGCATCATCAGCAAATAGGGACTGTTCAATTTCTTTGTCTGGTTCTAGCGATATTCCCTTTCCATGTTTATTTGATTGGATATAGTGTGATAGGTACTCGATGCATATAATAAATAGCGACGATAAAAGTGGACATCCTTGTCTTACCCCTCGTTCGATGTTAAATCTGTTTGAATAAAAACCTTTGTTAATAATTATGCTGCTAATATCAGTATAGAACAGTTTAACCCATTTAATAAGACTTTCACCAAAATTCATATTTTTTAAGCAGGAGAACATAAACAAATGATCATGTCAATCGAAAGCCTTTTCAAAGTCTGCAAAGAAAATAAGGCCAGAGTTGTTTGGTTGAAATAATTTATGCATTCTTGTATTAGACGTACGTTTTCACCAATGAAATGACTGATGGTAATATTTTTTTTTAATTCTGTTTGATTGACTTATACCTTGTTGCAATTTTATAATCATTGTTCAGTAAACTAATCGGGCGCCAGTTTGATAAGGATTCTAAGTTTGTTCCAGGGTTTGGAATGAGTGATATTATACTTTGTTTTTGGTAATTGGTATTGGTACTCCAGTCCCTCATATCTTAAATGATAAAATTACTTGTTAAGCAAAATGCTATTACAATATTATTGTCTTTCTGTAACCATCATAGTTTTTCTATATTGCTTGTTTTGACCTGCATAATAAGAACACATCCTAGGTAACACCAAACTTGTATAAAGAAGCAATTCAGATTTCCATCAGTACTGAACTGATTTAAATGTTAAAAGTTCATTAACCCTTTGAGCGCTGGAACCGGATTTTGAAGGCCTTTGCAAACAGTTTGGATCCAGATGAGACGCCACAGAACGTGGCGTCTCATCAGGATCCAAACTGTTTGCTATTCTGATAGTATTCTTTGAAAAAAAATCAAAGAAAATGCTAATTTTAGAAATTTAGCAGACAACATTTTAGCAGACGACAAATTTCCCAGCATGCAAAGGGTTAACTTTATACAAAGAATTTAAAAATCGATTTGAATTAACGGATTACCTTTACATAATCCAAAACTTTAATTAAAGAAAACAGATTTAAAAACTTTCATCCAATGTGTTAAAAATTGAATCTGGGTGACATATAAATATCCCTAAAAATGAACGTTAATGTAGTGTATATATGTCGCACAAATGATATCGAAGACGAGTATCATTTTGTAAATGTATGTCCTCTTTATACCGATATTAGAAAAATGTATATCAACAAATTATATAATAACCAACCTAGTATGAATAGATTTATACTTTTGTGAATAAATACTTACACTAAAGTTCTAACTAAACTCATAATATATTGTAAAAATGCTTTTAAAATGAGAAATGATGCATTGAATGCAAACGTGGAGTAATATAATGGCCTTAGTGCATATTTAAAATTTTATAATATACTATTTTGTTCACTTCACATTACTATGCATGTGCTTATTAACTGCTTATATATTGTCAGTTTCGTTTATATTACTATGAGCTGGATTGTTCAAGCTACATGTATATGAATAAACTCTCTGTTCTGAATTCCTTCTTTGTAAATAAATGGTGTTTCTCTAATTTGGAATTAATGGTAAGAAACTACTTTAACTTCAATATTTTCAATTAGATTTGTTTTACCTTTAGTTTCAAATACTTAACTGTTTTATTGTAATAGAATGGATTATTCTGAATTGATGTCATTTTTAATGATAAGTCAGTTTTGAAGTAAACTTACTTCATTGTTTAAGTATTCCTTTTGTTTGTTTTAGTATTAAATTACACTGTAATTGTGCATGATTGATTTTGTATGTTTGTTTATTGTGTTTATATTACTGTATGACTGCATTACTTCTTTGTTAATAAATGTTGTTTCTCTATTTGGGGTCGCAGTCCAGCTTCCTCTCCAAATTTTCACAGATAAAACTACACAACATCAGGAAGTCTTTATTTAATTAGCAAATTATTGGTTCAATTTGAAGAACTAAACATTTTTTAAGGAACTTTTAGGATATATTAACAAACCTTTCTTAACAACAAAATCAAAAACACAAAATCAATTTGTTTTTAAAGTAACAAAAGATGTGAAAAAGATATATTTATTGCATTTTATTGCATCTCTCTTATTTTTGTTCAAATAAGAAAGAAGAATATTTGTGTAACATGTTAATGTTTTGCGTTTATTCAATTGTTATTGCTGTTGTTCTTGATGGAAAAAAGTTCTTATTTGTTTGGTACTATTTAGCACATATGTAAAAACAGGCCGGAACACAAGGTAGAGTGATGTTACAAACGAATTATGAACAATACGTACCAGATTTGCGGACCGTACGGACCACTGATAGTTAAGGATGTGTTTACTCAATCTCTTCGTTCTGGTTTACGTGATGCCTACCTAAAATGATTGATAACACAATAAGAATGAGTTTGAAATAAGCTTATTGAAATAATTATGAACACAAAGTTTGTTACTCCTTTTTACTCTCTACTATATACATTTTAAACAGCATACTTATTATTTGGTGTTTTAAAATAAGCTCCATGGCATTAAACATATGGTTTTAAAAGACAAGAACAGATCTATAGACACACAGACAGACGGAAAGACCGTCAGACATATATGATTCAGACCAGTGCAGCTCCTCCACCCCCTCTACCTCATTGCAGTGGTAAAATAATCAAAACGGAATTAACCGCTTCGATGGTTTCAATTGTTTTATACTAGACGTTTTGAACTAAATCAAAACATTTCCGCCCGGATTTCGGTTAATTAATTTTGACTGTATTTACCTACACAAATAACATACAAACGATTTTTAAATGGACCATAAACAATGCCGAATGGGCGCTGCCGGTGTAACAGTTATTATACCTCCACAAACGAAGTTTAGGGGGTATATAGGAGTGAGCTTGTCTGTCGGTCCGTATTGTTTGTCCGCTCTCTAACCCTAGTTTTTTTCATCAGATCTTCACCAAACTTATTAAGAAGCTGTATCTAGATGATGTCAAGGTCGAGTTCGAATATGGGTCATGCCGGGTCAAAAACTAGGTCACGGGGTCACTTAGTTTGAATTTGACACAAGGGGGGTAACTACAAACAATCAATAAAAATGCACATTTTGAGTTGTCTCCCTTTATGAGCATTTAACCATGAAGTTTATAAAAACATTATGTTGTCAGATTGTTAACATTAATAACACTCTGTTGAAAAAGCATTAATTTTACCATGCTCTTGTTTATACTGCAGAAAATTGATTTCATGAATAGATGTTTAACATTTAAAAAGCTGTTAGAATAAGCTTTGATAGACTAGCAGTTAAGTTTATTTTTTGGTTTTTATAGAGAAATGATATACATTGAAATATTTTGATAGAAACAATAGAACATAGTTGTTTAATGCTATATATGAAAAGAATAGTATTGTGTTAAATATTTAAATAACTATACATTGTGAATAAAAGTAATTTTACCAAATCACGTTACCTTTTCTTATTTTGTGTAGACAACATGCAACATATGCTATGTCAATGCGGCATGTGGCGGTATTCGTCACGTCTGTGACAAAGCTCTAGTTGTGTTGAGACTTAGGACTGTAAATAGATTATAATATGTGTTTATTTAAACCGCATAGAGGAAGTGACCATTACAATAACTAGGCAAAAACGAAACATTTTTTTAACCAACAAGGTATATACCGGAAACAGCGAAGTGCACCTTAAAGTATAATTGTTTATTATCCCCCGCCAAAGGCGGTGGGATATTGTTTTGGCGTTGTCCGTCCGTCCGTCCATCCGTCCGTCCGTCCGGAACATTTGTGTCCGGAGCCTTATCTTGGAAGTGCTTTGGCGGATTTCATTGAAACTTGGTACGAGTATATATACGCATAAGAGGATGATGCACGCGAAATGGCATTGTACACCATCTGTTAAAAACAGAGTTATGGCCCTTTATATCTTGAAAAAATGCTTTTTACTATAGGCACTTTTGTGTCCGGAGCCATATCTTGGAAGTGCTTTGGCGGATTTCACTGAAACTTGGTACGAGTATATATACGCATAAGAGGATGATGGACGCCAAATGGCATTGTACACCATCTGTTAAAAACAGTTATGGCCCTTTATATATGGAAAAAATGCTTTTTACTATAGGCACTTTTGTGTCCGGAGCCATATCTTGGAAGTGCTTTGGCGGATTTCATTGAAACTTGGTACGAGTATATATACGCATAAGAGGATGATGCACGCCAAATGGCATTGTACACCATCTGTTAAAAACAGAGTTATGGCCCTTTATATCTTGAAAAAATGCTTTTTACTATAGGCACTTTTGTGTCCGGAGCCATATCTTGGAAGTGCTTTGGCGGATTTCATTGAAACTTGGTATGAGTATATATCCTCCGCCAGAGGCGGAGGGATATTGTTTTGGCGTTGTCCGTCCGTCCGTCCGGCACTTTTGTGTCCGGAGCCATATCTTGGAAGTGCTTTGACGAATTTCATTGAAACTTGGTATGAGTATATATATGGATAAGAGGATGATGTACGCAAAATGGCATTGTACACCATCTGTTTAATTTAGTGAATATTAACATTGAATGTTTTTGTGGAAAACGCACGACTTTTTAATTCATCTAAATAAATATTGAAGGCTCAAGAACCTTCCTCTGTCTTAGTTTTGATTTATTGTCCTCCGTCCGTCCATCTGTCAATATGTTCGTCTGTCCGATTTGCACCCATCCTCAAACAAAGCATATGTTGCGGGGGATATCAATTCTACGAATTTGCTTGTTATATTTATATTCTTTGTGCTACGTTTTTAGCTCCATTGGCCAGAGGCCAGCGGTGCTAATGTCATGGTCCTTTGTCCTTTGTGCGTGCGTACGGCCAATGCACATGTGAAGTATCAAGCCAATCAGTCAATCCGTTCTCAAGTTATTGATCGGAAACTAACTGGTCTACCGACAGACAGACAAGACAGACAGACCGACCAACATCCAGCAAAACAATATAACCCCTCTTCTTAGAAGGAGGGCATTACAGTGTCATTTAAAAACAAACAATTTGAAATTTTAATTGTTAAATTTACACTAACATTTCCAGTGTTAGAAATAATTACTGTTATCACCACGTGATGTGACTGACATCGATTCATTTCAAAAGTTTTATTTTCCAATTTGATCAACTTAGATTGTATGCATGTACGTTCTGGTTTACGTGATGCCTACCTAAAATGATTGCTAACACAATTAGAATGAGTTTGAAATAAGCTTATTGAAATAATTATGAACACGAAGTTTGTTACTCCTTTTTACTCTCCAATATATACCTTTTAAAAGGCATACTTATTATTTGGTGTTTTAAAATAAGCTCCATGGCATTAAACATATGGTCCGGTAAGGTATTGAAGAATTTCTTCACCATGTTCCAGTCCGATACGGCAATGTTCTTTTGGCTGTAACTCTAGACAAGCTATTTTCCTGAAATGGAAAGTGGACAAAAGACGCAAGAGTTTGAACAAAGGCTAGACCATAGGTTTGGACATTGTTTTACCAATATTGTATTGACTAGGTAAAACAATCGAAACGGAATTAACCGCTTCGAATGGTTTCAATTGTTTTATACTAAACGTTTTGAACTAAATCAAAACATTTCCACCCGGATTTCGATTAATTAATTTCGACTGTATTTACCTACACAAATAACATATACACGATTTTTAAATGGACCATAAACAATGCCGAATGGGCGCTGCCTGTGTAACAGTTATTATACCTCCACAAACGAAGTTTAGGGGGTATATAGGAGTGAGCTTGTCTGTCGGTCTGTATTGTTTGTCCGCTCTCAAACTCAAGTTTTTTTTTCATCCGATCTTCACCAAACTTAGTAAGAAGTTGTATCTAGATGATGTCTAGGTCAAGTTCGAATATGGGTCATTCCGGGTCAAAAACTAGGTCACGGGGTCACTTAGTTCGAATTTGACAAAAGGGGGGTAACTACAAACAATCAATAAAAATGCACATTTTGAGTTGTCTCCCTTTATGAGCATTTAACCATGAAGTTTATAAAAACATTGTGTTGTCAGATTGTTTACATTAATAACACTCTGTTGAAAAAGCATTAATTTTACCATGCTCTTGTTTATACTGCAGCAAATTGATTTCATGAATAGATGTTTAACATTTAAAAAGCTGTTAGAATAAGCTTTGATAGACTAGCAGTTAAGTTTACTTTTTGGTTTTATAGAGAAAGATTAAACATTGAAATATTTTAATAGAAGCAATAGAAAATAGTTGTTTAATGCTATATATGAAAAGTATAGTATTGTGTAGAATATTTAAATAACTAAACAGTGTGAATAAAAGTAAATTGACCAAATCACGTTACCTTTTCTTATTTTGTGTAGACAACATGCAACATATTCTATGTCAATGCGGCATGTGGCGGTATTCGTCACGTCTGTGACAAAGCTCTAGTTGTGTTGAGACTTAGGACTGTAAATAGATTATAATATGTGTTTATTTAAACCGCATAGAGGAAGTGACCATTACAATAACTAGGCAAAAACGAAACATTTTTTTAACCAACAAGGTATATACCGGAAACAGCGAAGTGCACCTTAAAGTATAATTGTTTATTATCCCCCGCCAAAGGCGGTGGGATATTGTTTTGGCGTTGTCCGTCCGTCCGTCCATCCGTCCGTCCGTCCGGAACATTTGTGTCCGGAGCCTTATCTTGGAAGTGCTTTGGCGGATTTCATNACGTCGTCTTTTAACTGATACTTACCAATTAATATAATCACAGTTTGCAACATAACTCTTGTTTTTATTTTGATAATTTAATCCAAAGTTTTCATGTTAGCAGGTGGTTATTTATACTGAACATATAAACAAAGGAACAATGACATTATTAAAAGTATCGCATAAATTCGCAGTCTGTGTGAAGAGACAGTTTGACGTCATCAAAGAAAAGCCGCTTCCTGTCTGAAGGCACAAAGTTACACCGTTTTTGCCGACAAAATTGGCTTCCTTTGTCAAGAAATTCACCCGCTAAACCAATCGTGTGTTTGTTACTCAATGACAATCGTCCAATTTTGTAATAGCACGTGCTTAGCTCCGCCCTTCGAATCTTTTTCAGAGAACGGAGGTGGAGTTTAACGGTTAATTAAACAAGTGTTTTACACAAGTTGAGTGCCAACTTCTTGTACAGTTCCTAACGCATGTGTTTACGAAATTCACATTTATAGTAAATAAAGGCACAGTGTTTTGTTTGATTATTACTAGTAATTAAATTGCAATGTAATAGTATTTTTCATTTTATTTGTTCAATATAATTAAAATATTTAACAATATAGTTGAATTACATAATCTTACAAGGAATTTGATGGGGTCGCACATTTATCTTTTCACTCGATCCGCCGCGGATGTATGCGGCGGATTTATTCCGCGAAAGTACGCGAGGTTAATACAGACTCGGCGTCGTTGCGCAGATCGATGCCGAGTGCCTCGGCGATACGCCGCGTGCGGCCGTCGAGTACTAACGATTGTGGCCGCGGCGTAGCCGCGGACTTTGTTGGCTCCGCGTGGGCTGTACTGTATGTCGAAAATACCCAATCTGACGAATTATTTCGGATTGTGTGTTTGTCATGCATAATTGAAAACTTCAATGGGAATAAAATAAATCTCTTCGACCACTCATCTGATTTCGTAAATCGTGTTTTGGTCAGAATGATCAGCATTCGACGCAAACGTTTCAAACGTAGTGTTTAAAATAAAAGGATGGAAGAACAGAAAATGGAAGTGCATTTCGTTGTTAGTTTAAGGTTATGAGCATTGCATTAAAGTTGTCATTGAGTTAAGGGTGTCGTTTACTTAATTCTGTTTTGATGACTCCTGATTAAGCTCAAATGTCATCAATCGTATCTACCGAACAGCTTCAGATGCAATCGATATTGTAATTATCCTAATTGTGTTTTACGTTAAATTATACTTATTTTCGATTATTTCGTTGTTTGTCATATATGTTAAAACTTTTATCGCGGAACTATTTGAAGGTTTTGAGGTATTTGCTGACTTTATAAATGCACCCTCGTTTATGTTAGGAGGATATAAAAACACAAGTGTTCCTCTTTATCTAACATTCCTTCTCACTATTTTTTTTTTATATATAATTAAAAAATGTATCAAAAACTACCTACCGTTATCGCAGCAAAATCATATTTTTCAATCCAGTATACAATTTTAAAGGAGACGAATGTTTTCTGCAATATAGATTCTAACCCAATAACCTCAAATAAAGAATGGGGCGGGGGCATTTTTTTAAGTCTTTATCGTTAGAAAATTGTACAAGCGTACTTTATCCCTATATTGATAATTTCAATATATGTATCGTGTAGTTATCAGAATATATGCAATTATTAAAATACTCTATTTATGCAACTGTGAGCACTGGTCTACTGTTAATTGCGCATTAGCCAGTAGTTTTTATTCTGCAGTTATAAGCACTTGTCCACAATTCAATATTGTACACCCTGAAATATGATATATTATATACACTGATGATGTACGGTGTGGAGGGGGGTGCCCTCGACCACCACATACCTATTGACGAGGACAACAAAATATATAGAACGGTAAAAATGTAATTGTGATTTAAGCCACATACGTTACTACAAACCGAATTAGATGTGCTATATTTGCAAATGTTTTTTGCATGCATGTGCATTCTGTTTTTGCAATGCGATTATCTTGTTAAAGATTTTACCTTTGAAAAGCGTCAATTTACAGTATATACACTTGCTCATTCCATGTTTCGTATAGATACGTTGCGATTATTGCTATATTTCTCTAGCGTATCTCTTTGTTCTCTATATTTAACCAAAAAACATTCTTTTTTTTTGCGAAGGTGCGCGTTACCAGGTTCCAGTAATGACTCGTTTGCCGTTAGAGACGTACATCATGCCATTCGTATAAACCAATCGATTCCATGGAAAGTCCAAGACAGAACCTCATTTGTCTATGAAAGCTGCGAAGTTTATTTAACGAATGAAAACACGACTTACAATGAGTTCAATGTACATATCAATGCCAGTGTTGTGTCTTGTGATTCGTGGGTTTATGACCAATCAACCTTCCAGAAAACTGTAATAACAGAGGTAATGTACTGACGATAACAAAACTGATACGTTTGAAAGAGTTTATTTAATAAATTGTATTGTTTAGCATTCATATAAGAGAATCATATGGGATATTTTTACAATGAAACTATGAATTGTATGAAATAACTAAGTGTTACGCTACGATATATTATTTTGTAGCGATGTTCTCAAAGAAATATGTTATGTATTTTTTATTATCTAGTTTTGTAATAAATTGCTACTAAATAAGATTTTAGAATAGTTGCTACCACAATAACGTACGGGTTTAAGGTTGACATTGTCCGCGTATGAGTTCGACATTGAATGTGTTTTAGTTCGACCTCGTCTAAGTTCTTACATGTCCGTTTTTCAATTCGACACTGTCTGTATTATTTCTTCAGTTCGACAGTGTTTGTATTTTAGATTGACCATGTCTGTGTCTCAGTTCGACCTTGTATGCGGTCAGGAGCTGGCCAAAGCTTATGCCAACATGGCTATCATGGCGGGGCTGCTAATTGGATCTTAAGTTAATGGCGTCTTGTCGGACGTGAGAGTTACTTGTATTCTCCACCCATTAATTATTGTTAAGTCCGGGCGTCCGAATTAGTGTGATTGATTTGATTAATATTATCGTCGACTTTACTTTTCTGAACATAACGTTTCGCCTATTACATTCAAACTGTCTACGTATGTAATTGATCATAAAAAAAAAAAATCTGAGGCGATCAATTTTGGCATAAAATGCTTTTTGGAACATTTATCCAATAGAGGATATTCTTTAAATTGTTTTGGTTTCAGGCATGGTTTTGGTTTCAGTAAACGCCAAAAGATCATACTAGGCTTTGAGCATGCCTATAATATCTGTCTTTTAAAAACCATTCAGGTACCTAAAACATATTTGCAACTCAGAATGTTTGAATGTAATGCATTTATAGACATAGGCAACTGAATAAAAGCAGCATGACACAAAATGACTAAATGTCAATAATGGTTAAGTAGACTTCCTCAAGTCATGTATATCAATGTATCTCTCAAAATGTCGACATCATTATCTGGTAATTAATATCCATACAACCTTTACTAATGTTCTTAATGATTCTATTTAACAGTTTTGGGCGCAAGATGGGCATCATGATTTGTGCGTTCGTGCACGTGGAGGCTGCCTTTGGTGCCTCGTTCCCAACAAAATACATAGGGCTTAATGGGCTTTACCTTTAGCGGCCTGTTCGGTACAGCGTTTGTCTTTGGTACGTGCCGATATTCATATATAGGATTTTCGAGGATTTGTAAGCTAAATATGACCTTATAGGCAAGCATCAAGTGGGATTTCGAAAGTATTTTGTACATGTGACCATATATTTGTCTTACACGCTGATTAATATTCTCAGAACTCAAAAGAAAAACGTTTGTGCATTTATCAATGTTAAGGCTGCATTTGACACGATCAATAGGTTATTATTGTAGTATAAGTTAGGACAATACATTACAAATGAACAGTTCTTAAATATTATTAAAATATATAATAACGTTAAATCATGTATCACGACAAAAGATAAAGCTATTTTTCATGTTCAGTTGGGATGAGTCAAGGAGAAAATGTATCACCATACTATTTTCATTATTTTTGAATGACTTCCGTATTTTTTTCCAAAATTGTTAAATATGTTGATCCGTCAAACAGAGTGGTGTCTGTTGGTATTTTCTCTATTATTTTCTCCAGGCATGGAATTGGTGGGTCCGTCCTACCGTGTGGCAGCAGGTGTCATAGTCGAGTTCTTCTGGTGTACCGGTCTCTTTGTCCTGTGCCTCGTCGCTTTCTTCGTCCGTTCTTGGAACAACCTTCAACTCGCCATGGCTTGCCCGACGGTTCTGCTGTTTCTGTTATATCGGAACGTTTATGCTTCTCTGTCGTTAAGTATTGACATAATATGAGGTTTAAAGTATAGTCCTGTCAATCTGCTGCAGCTGAAGCTGCACTTTGTTTTTATTTAAGATTTTTTTGCGGGACGGCATGACATGGCATTTAATATAATTTGTTGTTACCTGACATATTAAATTTGGACCTGTACAAGTAAACTCAAGGTTCAAATAGATATACGTAAACTTTCAAGTTCAAGCTTCACAAGTTTGAAAAAAAAACGTTTCAATAGACGTCAGACACCTGTTCAAAGAAACACCAATACGTAGATGGGAAAGCGTGACTATTTCAAAATTTGATTTAAATCATACTATATTTTTCAAGCATCTTTAAACATATTGTCGTAGGTTACCTGAGTCCCCGCGATGGCTGATATCTAAAGGCAGGTTTGAGGAGGCAATGGTCGTGTTGCAGAAGTGTGCCAAGGTCAATGGTGTGACCTTACCAGACGACATCATCGGCGACGATACCATGGAAACTAGGGAGNATTAACGTTTTCTTTCCGATTATGAAAGATGTATATGTTAAATCATGTAACCTAGTATTCAGCTCTGGTATTTTACATCGTAATTGCGCGATAGGGTTAATTTATCCAATTAAACAAATTGAAAGTTCTGAAAACGATCCTTCTAACTACAGACCAATGACTTTATTTAGCTGTGTGAGTACATTATTCTGCTCAGTATAAACACTCGTTTAGAAAAAAATCTTAAATATGACCTTATTGGCAAGCATCAAGAGGAATATAGTAAATATGTGTAACAGCTGACCACATATGTTTTATCGCGCTGATTAATATTCTCAGAACTCAAAAGAAAAAGTTTGTGCATAGATCTATTTATCGATCTAAAGGCTTCATTTGATACGTTCGAAAGAGCATTATTGTGGTTTAAGTTAGGCCAGTACATTGCAAGTGGACCGTTCTTAAATTTTGTTAAAGTTTGTATAACGTTTAATCATGTAGTATGTGTAATGACGAAAGATCATGCTTTTTTCAGGTTCATTAGCGTTAAGACAAGGAGAAATTTTATCCCCATACTATAAACAATATTTGTGAACGACCAACGTACATTTATCCCACATATGTTGATCCCTCAAACAGAGTGGTGTCTGTTAATATTTGATCTTTTATTTTCTCCAGGCATGGAATTGGTGGGTCCATCGTACCGTGTGGCAGCAGGTGTCATTGTCGAGTTCTTCTGGTGTATCGGTCTCTTTATCCTGTGCCTCGTCGCTTTCTTTGTCCGTTCATGGAACTACCTTCAACTCGCCATGGCTTGCCCGACGGTTCTGCTGTTCCTGTTATATCGGTATGTTTATGCTTCTCTGTTATTCTCGTTTAGCATTGACAAACTATGAGGTTTTAAGTATAGTCATGTCAATCTGCTTCAGCTGAAGTTTCACTTTGGTTTTATTTAAGAAAGTTTAGCGGGACGGCATGAATTGGTATTTTAATCTAATCTGTTGTTACCGGACATATTAAATTTGGACTTGTACACGTTTCAATAGATATACGTAAACTTTCAAGTTCAAGCTTCACAAGTTGAAAAATACACGTTTCTATAGACGTCTGACATCTGTACAAAGATACACCAATACGAAGGTGGGAAAGCGTGACTATTTCAAAATTTGATTTAAATCATACTATATTTGTTAAATATTGTACCCGTTGTCGTAGGTTACCTGAGTCCCCGCGATGGCTGATATCTAAAGGCAGGTATGAGGAGGCAATGGTCGTGTTGAAGAAGTGTGCCAAGGTCAATGGTGTGACCTTACCAGACGACATCATCGGCGACGATACCATGGAAACTAGGGAGTCTCACAGCGTCTTGAAAATACTCACAGTGCCAAGGCTGCTTGTGCAGACTCTGATCATCTATCTAAACTGGTATTGCTGAGCGTTTTCCTAATGCGCTTGAGTATTTTTTGTTATTTTTTTTTTAAATAAATATTTTCGTGAGAAATATTTTCTAGTCAAGTTCCATGAGTTTGTTGAGATGATTTCGAAATTTCCAAAAACTGGTATTAAAATGCTGTGACGAATATCAATTACAGGATAGTTGTGAACATGGTTTACTACGGACTCAGCTTGAACGTTGGTAATCTTAGTGGCGATATCTACGTGAACTTCGCCATCAACAGCTCATTTGAAATGGCTGCCTACGCCATGTGTCTTCTGCTGCTCAACAGGGTGGGCCGGAAGTGGCTTCATTCCGGCTCAATGATCCTCGGCGGCGCTGCATGTCTGTCAACCATATTCACAGTTCTTTACGGAAACGAAAGTAAGAATGTTCACTTATTTAGTTGATGCATGTTTATTCTACCATTTTGTTTGATTGGCCCTATTATGAAGTTTACTTGAAGCTTTTTTGAATACCCCAAACCCGTAGTTCACCTGTTCTTTGCAGCTCTGCATTGGATCACTGTCATGTTAGCTAACATTGGTAAGTTTGGAATATCGGCAGCGTTCGGCATCATCTATGTCTGGACGGCGGAACTATTCCCGACCGTGGTCAGAAGTTCAGGTGTAGGAACGAGCAACATGATGGGCAGAATTGGGAGCATGCTATGTCCTTACATCGTGGAAATTGTACGTATTGTCATGTTATGAAGATACACATATAGAAAAAACTATGTTAGTGTCATTGTTAAATTGAATTTATCCGACGAGTTGAATACATGTTTACACGACAAGGTTTGCCGATGATACATAATTCCATTTATAAAAAAAATCTTTGGTTAGGCAATCACAAAATTTGCATCTAATTGTTAAAAAAAGCCAAAAACAGATTAAATTAACTTGTTTTGTCGCTATCCTCCCTTTCCATTTTAAAACAGTTGATGTGAGCATGCAATTCCTTGTGGATAGACATTCTTTGGTCAACTAACAAAGGAACAACCTATTCCTCAAAGAAATTAACCTTTAAAATAAACGTCAAGTTTCGTCGAAAAGTAAAAGAACTGTGCACCACGATTTTAAGATTTAACACTCTTTTAAGTCACTGACAATGTTCATATTTCGTAAATTGTTCCACAAAACACTTTATGTAAAACATCGCGTTATTCGAGTTCATTTAACATTAAAAAAGAAATCTACAAGGCAATCTCACCGGTTTCATTCGAGCCATACATATATATTCCAACACGTTTATTCACATTTTGTTATAATAATCCATTCTATAGTTTAAAACACACACATACGTCATATTCTTATTCAACCGCGTTTCAAAATGTTCAGGCACTCGCGTCCTTGAACTGAACGATGGATGCAATCAATTGACGTAATGTCAGCAGTCAAGCGCTTGATGGATGCAATCCATTGACGTAATGTCAGCAGTCAAGCGCTTGATGGATGCAATCAATTGACGTAATGTCAGCAGTCAAGCGCTTGCAGTTTGGCGATTTGTTTTGAATTGAGTTTTTAAAAAATCAATAGAAACGCTGTAGCGAATAAATAACGTACGGATATTATTTGTATACGGTACATTGATTTGAAATGTATCTTTGAAACGCATGCATATTTTGAAATTAAAGAACAGATGTATGAGGATGTTGATACATTCTAACGAGTTATTTCGACTACATGTCTTACCTTTTTTTTAACCTGAAGTAAAAGCCAAAAAAGTAGTCCGCGATGTTCATGTTGTAGTAATGTTAAGACTGGTATGCGTGTAAGGCACAACCTTACACGACACTCCGAGTTTCCTCTATAAACTCATTCAGCTTTATGACGAATAAGATGTCGGTTCAAATAACCGTGTGCACTGATAGTTTTATATTTTGCAGGGCACGTTTATAAAAGGAGATTTCGGCAAGGCGCTTCCGCTTATCATATTCGGAAGCATGGCTTTTATCGCCGGCCTGCTTTCGCTTCTACTTCCGGAAACCCGGGGTACCGTGCTTCCGGAGACCATCGAGGATGCGGAGAATTTCGGTCGACATAAAAAGCTTCCTGTAGCTGACGTTGTTTTGCAAGATGATGAGACCGGACTTTGATAGTGTTTACGAAATCCCGCTGGGCCAATGCCTTTTCCTGGATTGATTTTAAGTCGATGCTAGACCTTACGCTGACAATAAAGCAACAGTACTACGACGATAATGCGATAACACGACAGTACGATGGCGCTAAGTATCGCGACAATACGATGAATATAACGCGAACGTACGATGACGAAGACACACTGCTCGATAGTTCGATGATACGATACATGTTCGTGTCATCACTATCTTACGTTCGAATTATCTTCATCGTACAGTGGTGTTGTCCAGTTATTGGCATCATGCTGTCGTGTTATTGAAGTGGAGGATTGATGAGAACTATATGAAAGTTTGCTGTATATCTTTATGAATAAATGCCTTTTACACTGATGATATACAATTTGTTCGGGATTTGATAGGTATTATCTGGTAGGCCTGATTGGAAAAGGTTTTATTTCGTGGGCCTGATTACAACGTCTGTTTCCTGTCCAGCTTGAACAGGCATGCATTTTTTATGCCGTATTTTAAGATGTCAGAGCTGTCTTCTGCGGAATACCCAAAGCCTTCGATGGAGTTTGGCGCCAAGGCTTACAATTCAAATCTTCATCGATCAGTATTGAAGTTTCACTTCTGAGTTGGTTTTATATTCTATTTAATCGATCGCTAACAACTGGTTCTTAATCGGAATTCATCTTCATCTTGGTTTGCAGGTGTCCGTCAAGGCCCGTTGTTATTAATTATATACAAATAATGACAAAGTCCAAAACATAAACTCGAATATCTGTTTATTTGCGGATCACACTTAAATATTCGTAGACAACCCATATTCCTGCACAGCGGTACTGAACAATGATCTTGATTGTTATGTTCAAATGGTCATATCGATGGTTATCTTTTATTACATCAAACACAGAATGTGAAGAGTTTTGACAAAAAATCAACAAATTAGTATACCCATATCTCAAAATGAACAAAATTAAATTAGCACGCGTGTCAACTAATACACATTTGATTTAACTTTAACTTGAATACCCTAAGTGATAACAGTTAGTAAGGCATAGACAATGATTTGTTTACTTTAGTCACTCTCCCAGGGTCCTGTTTACAGCAAATGTGTTTCATGTTCATTCGCCCAGTAGAGGAATATGGTGACGTCGTTTGGGACAAACGCACCAAGAAGCTGAAATTGGGCCGTGCATAATGAAGCTTCTCGAATTCTTTCTGGCGCAACAAAATACTGCAATACACAAAATCTTCAAGGGCTAAAGTGGGACACTGTGTCGGAACGAAGGATTCATCATTGCGCCACAATGCTCAATTAGTAAAGATGGTTCAATCAAAGGATTGCTTTATTCTTTTCTATGAACATTTTCATAACCTATTACAATGTTATTTCACTAAGCTAATTTTAAAATCTTCCTCGCGAGACTTTGCTTAGGATGTCATTCCTAATATAATGACCTTCACAGAAGATCTCTTACAGTCTTCCGCATGTCGTGAAGTCGAGTGTGTCGATCATTTCATTATTCAGTATTCTTTATACAATTCAATCTACGTTATATCTGCTACTCTGACTTGCCATGTCCGTCGACAACAAATCTTCTCAGCTCAAAATGAAAATATTATTTAAAGAGTACAAATATTTATTGTTTCCATAACACGATTTAACACGTAGTGTCGATACCTCTGTTCGTGAGGCGTAGCACAGTGCCCAATACTTGCATACTAGACTATTGTAAATATGGTCCTATAAGAAGTTCGATGCAAAGTTTCCTACGTTTTTCATATTTGTTTCGCTAAAATAGAACGAAAACTTATCATGTTGTATTATATTGTCTTCTTATACAGAATTCTATTGTTGCAAATCTAGGTCGCCTTATTATTACTGCCAATACAATTTTATGTGGTTAACAATTCCCCCTATGGCAAGGAATTAAGATACGCTTTAAAGCGCGTTATCCGATCCATAACACGATCCTATTTACACTATGTCACCTTGGGCGAAATAACATGCCTTCTATTCTTGAATAAGTACTGTTTAAACCAATATTTGAAAGTGATAAAAATTACAGCTTTTCGTTATTGTTTCTTTTCTGTTTTATTCAGTACATAACGTGTTTATGAAATATTTGTTGCATATGAAGGAAAACACATTTACCTTTTAGTTGTGATAGAAACATCACTTAAATGAATAACGCGTTTGTTTTAAGTTGTTCGAATGCGACCAAATAATGTTACCGGAAATGTTTGCCGTTGCTTAAAACTACTAAAATTAACTAAACAAAGTAGTACCGTTTAATGTTAACATGGGATATATGATAAAGTTGAAGACTATAGTAAAACATTCCGCTGAGGTGGGTTACATTGCCCTAGAAAACGGAGGAAAAGAGAAGGTACAAAAAGGGTCACTTTTGTTTTGTGTCGAGGTCTTTCTTGCAGACATTATTACCTATATTTTGTATTGCTTAAATCAGTTGAGCTTAGAAAGCCCTTTAAGAACATTTTTTTTTATTGTGGGTCTCTATGGGCAAAATATTTGTTTCTTTTCATGTATGTATCTTTAAAGTTATGGCTTTTACATGAAATAACATAGTGATTAGAGTAAGTATTTTGGGACCTAAACGCAAAACGAGCCCCATCACACAGGAGCAATACTTACAAAAATCACATTTTTGGTGCGCGGTATAATGCGATATTAAAACGATGTTAATGAAACAAAAAGAGTTCACCAATAACACATTCTTATTTTTGTTTGTAATCCATCCATGTTGTGTGACAAACGCTATTCTTTATTGATTGGAAAAAAAAAACATCCATTGAAAGGAATCTGATGGATTGTGTTGATGATCTTCCAAGTAATAGTTTAAAGATAATACATCGTTAAATATGGACAGTGGTGTCTGAAGATTGTCAACGTTTTCAATTCAGCTTAAANTACTCTGACTTGCCATGTCCGTCGACAACAAATCTTCTCAGCTCAAAATGAAAATATTATTTCAAGAGTACAAATATTTATTGGTTCCACAACACGATTCAACACGTAGTGTCGATACCTCTGTTCTTGAGGCGTAGCACAGTGCACAATACTTGCATACTAGACTATTGTTAATATGGTCCTATAAGAAGTTTGATGCAAAGTTTCCTACGGTTTTCATATTTGTTTTGCTAAAGTAGAGCGAACACTTTTCATGTTGTCTTAAATTGTCTTCTTATACATTTGTCCACTCGTCACTCATCGTAAATTAGTGGTGTTTTGTAGTTCAAGGGATGCAGATAAGTTTGTCCACTCGTCACTCGTCGGTAAGTAGAGGTGGTTTGTAGTTCAAGGGATATAGATCAGTTCGTCCACTCGTCTCCCCTGGTTAGAAGTTATGTTGCTAAGTAGTTAACGGAGGATGATCAATACGTATAGCCATCACTCCTTGGTCAGCAATTGTGTTCCACTGAGATCGATCAGTACATCAAGGCGTCACTTCTTGGTTAGAAATATTGTATAGAAGTTCAATGGTAATCGATGAGGACGTCAAGTCGTCACCTCAAGATGAGAACCTTTGAAGCCCCATTAACACTCATAATCAAAATCGAAACGAATATTTCCTAAAATATTTCGTAGAATAAAGTTAACATATAAACAATCAGTGTTCCTTATAGCAATAGCCAAAATTTCCACGCTAGAGATGTGGTCTGGTAACATAGATTTAACACGATATAAAATGCTCTTTTTTAATTTTGTTTGTGGCACAATATATTCCATTTTAATTTCCCGCAACGATATCTATTCTTACGACACACGAACACTAAATTGGTACATGAACATGTGTTGAATATATTGTACCACATAAAATGAAAAAAGAGCATTTTGTATCTTGTTAAATCTATGTTACCAGTGCACATCTAGCTTTGAAAATTTGGCTATTGCTATAAAGAAACCTGATTGTTTATGTGTAAACTTTATTTTACGAAATATTTTACGAAATATTCATTGATTTGAGCGTCATGGGGGCTTTAATTAGTAGTAATGCATCGAAAATCGAGCAATGCATCGAATCATCCGTCTGTCTAAACTAGCATTTAAATCAGCAAACAATTAGTGCATTGGGTACACTTTTAAACAATTACACTGATTATGCACGGATAAAAAATCTGATATGACGACTTATCTAATTGACAATCGCCAATCGCTTTTAACTTACAATACACAGTGCTCTATAATTATACCGGGTTAATATAATTTGTAACATAAAATCTCCAAAGAAGTTATTCGTGTTTTAAGTTTCAATAACAAATTCTTCAACCGCTGTTGGTCGAATCATCAATATACAGACGTATGTATGTACAGTATATAAAACCTTCAATAAAAATGTGATAAATCTATCAAACTATTCAGTTTCAGTTCGAAGATCTCTCCGCGGAAACCTGTATTTTGATGAACCTTATTGGCTATGGACAGGAGATCATAAAGGCAAGGAGAGACTCCTACAGTGAATTTGATAGGATTGCTAATACACTGGGGCGAGGTTGTATGGTAAAATTTATCACTTCGGGTAGCAAGGGAGAGGGGTGACCTTCATACATGAGAGTGATGTTGACTTTCTGAATGTAATAGAAACTATCATGTGTTTAGAAGATGGTTTTGCTTACATCAGGAATTCATATGAGACAACCGTATTGAGGTTACACTCCCGTATGTGTTACCCTGGATACTATAGACTGCTTCTAGAAACACAAGGTACGAGCTTATTATATAAATTAGCGAATGCATTGTGCGATGATGAATATGGTGATAGGATCTTGAGCAGTGAGTTATTTATTAACGTATTTCGAGTACATCTTAGACCTGGCGGATTTCCTGGTGGCCGCGCAGGACCGTCGTTGCCGTCTTCGGTTGGAGCACAGCAAATGGACCAAGTTTTTGCACTACGATGCCACTGTCCAAGCATACTGCAGAGTTGGGCTGCTAGGCCAAGACATTGGCCCCCACCGCAGATTGTTCAGAAACTCCAATTAATGACGGCAGTTGTAACTCCTGTTGGAGTCAAACTGAGTGAGTATACACACCTTGAATGGAGGGTTTGTTTTAACGCCGGAGAGAAGGAACTTGTCAGCAATTTCAATGACGTTCAGTTAAAACTCTATGTTTTATTGAAAATGATCAAGAAGGATATAATAAAACCAAGCAACAAAGAGGTTACATCGTACACGTTGAAAAATATTGTACTTTGGCTAGCAGAGAAAAACCCACAGGCATTGTTTCACGAGAAAAGTTTGGTTCACTGGCTGCATGAAGCACTATGTGATCTCAGAACGATAATATCCACACAACAGCTGCCTTACTACATGATTCCAGAGCGGAATCTGATGGAAGGCTGTGGACTTGAGACTGTGCAGATTCATGCATGGGTTGCAACTATCACGGAATTGGTCAACGAAGGTCCGAGGATAGTTCTACGATTACCAAAGTTACGTCAAGCCCTAATCGCTCGTCCCGAACCGCTGCTTTGGTTCAGTAAGAAGAGAATTGAAATTGAGTTGTTGGAGCTTATGTATATGAACATACGTATATATTGCACGAATAAGAATGCGTGGATTAATTATTCAGACACTACTTTGAAGGAAATACAAAGACGTTTTGATATGATATTAGAAGAGGTCCGCCAGAGGATGAATATGGAAGGCGGTCGAGTTACTAAACTTCAGGATGTGTATGATAGAATTGTCATGTAAAAATATTCCAGTGTTCTAGAAATATGTTCAACATGTTCAAATAAACACAAACTAACGTCAATAAAAAACAAGTGATCAGTACCCGGTATTATCTTGCTTCGTGAACTGAATTAAGACAATCGGGTCATTGTATTATTAAGTAATAGTAGCATATTTTACAGTAACTCTTTTAAACAATACCAATTTTAACATGAGTTTTGTTTATAACCTTTACGCTACCAAACATGATGATATGAATATAACAAACCAATCAAACTCCATGTAGAACTTGTTACAAACCTTTAGTAAAAAACCGTTTAACATTTCAGTTTCTCTTTGTATAACACAACATGAAGCGGACCTACAATCTGTTTCAAAGTTATGTTTTGGGAAATATTTAACCCAAATTAGGTAATGATGAGTCCAACAAGTTGACGTCCTGTGTCAGGTGGAAAGTCATTATGTATGATTTTATGGGATTGACATTTCAAATAAAATATAACGTTACGTTAAAATGACTTGTTAACAGATTTTCGTACTTGTGAAAAAAATGTCATTTTTATATGTTTACTAACAATTTTGGCTGCAAATTACAATTTTGAATAACAAATATTGCCTTTTTCCGGGATCTTTTTAAGCAAAATCTTTTACATTTGTCACCGACACATAAACAATATATTAATACTCAACATATTTTTTTCAGATTATCGAGAAAAAGCGTTACAAGCACTTGAGTATTTTACCGATTTCGATTATTCAATATTTTAAAGTCAGGAGTGTTATTTCGCTTGTTTAAACATAATGTAAACATTCCTGTTTGAATATATGACAATTATGTTTGTTATCATCATTTAATCTTAATGTTAACAATTCAATTTAATGTCATTTTGTTTATCCTGATGAAGTCAATTTTTGGCGGTTATTCTTTGCTTCAGTGATAGGTCTAAGTGTTCCGCTATGAGTCACTTCTAATACAGGACCATAAACTGATAGCAGTTATCTCTTGTGGTGCCACTGGATTATGACATTGTGTGTGAATTATTTAATGCAGATGTACTTTTTCTTTCGTGCTCTATTTATGGACATCTTTATTGTCGTTGTCGTTACAAAACTTTTTATTTCGTCGTTTAATAATATAATGTGAATATATTTAAGAATTGGATAGCATTTTTTTGCATTTCATCGGTGTATGAACTGTCTGGAAAATTACGCCTAATTTGCATAAACGCCGACGGCGTTTATGCATAAATTAGGTGTATTTTTCCAGACAGTTCATACACCGATGAAATGCAGAAAAATGATATTTAAATCTTATAATTACAACACAAAATGATCTTAAAGCTGAAATTCTATCATGGTAAGGGTCATAAAAGTCCTTTTTAATCTAGCGTATCAATCTATTTTCAGTTTCGGTTTCATCTCCGTCAAACGGGTATATCGTTGAAGTTCGCGCAAAAAATATTACGTCATTTTGCTATTGACCAATAAAAAACAACGCCATTTACTTTCGCGCAATACATAACGTCATTTTGGCAACTTGTTTATGACAAGAAAGTAGCGCCATGAATATTCCTGTTTAAATTTGCATACGAAGTGGGTTCATCGGAAAATAAAAAAACGGGTCACGTGAACAAATTATCCAATCAGAATGCAGCATTCATAAAATGTGACAGAAGTTGTAATATTAAAAAAAATTATGTTTGTACTTATGCTGTAAATATAATTATTACAGTATTTAGTTGTTCATGTCAATACATATTTATTTCAGCATGTGTCTTTTATTGTGAACGTATTTCTAAAATTATTGATGTAAATATTGTGTGCTTCAATTAATGTGTCCTTGACATCGATGCAGATATTATAGTCTATATGAGAATACATGTATTGGTTTGATTTTCACTGTGAAATAAACATTTTAACTACATTTCTTTCTTTAAGTAAGGGAATTGAAACGTCAGTTTAATAAAGTTTTCCGGGTAAATTTCTTTCAATAGTAATGAACAAAAAGATGGCATAACCCCTACGCCACAGTAAAGAAGCGATACCAATATACCGATACCATTATCGGCCAAGTTTTATCCTAGCATTTGCTTATTATATATTCAATAGTAATACTATGTTTGTTGAGTATTTAACACTTCATCCGGATATATCAGTCATCGAAACGTTACCGATCTACACACAATCCACGTCATCAATGATGATCGAACTCGGGACCTGCCGGTTACAATATAGATTATGTACCGCGTCGCGATAAAAGCTAGGTCATGCAGCAGGAAAGAGCATACATATCTCTTATGTCTCACCCTCCTAAAGAAACATATGTTTGACTTACATAAATACAGGACAGTGTATTAACCATAAGAATGATCTCGTGATGATGCAACTGGAGTTGTACCTTGTTTATATTCGTGTTCAGTTCATGATATAAAGGCCCTAATCACATCAATATTTCGTGTACGAATTAATGATAAAGGAAATGAGACCGTCGTCATTTTGTAAGTGTTGGACAACCATGCTCCAACCAATATGACTGATGGCAGCCTTTACTGAGTAGTGGTACTATTACTTAGTGAGTACGATGGCTGCGAAAATGCAAATAATTGCTCACATCTTGTAATACAACTGTTATTTGTGTTATATGCGAAAAGGAATAAAGTTATGTTCTACAATGTTTTGACTAAGACAATTGGCACTGAGCACGTGGATCTGAAATCCAGAAAAAAATACATAGATTTATATTAAGATTCCACTATGAATTCGAACACACGTGTAAATATATCTTTTTGCCACTCACACAAAATCGACAAGACGCTGAAGATTTTTAATCGTCTTAACAGGTGAAAACAATATAAAAAGAACATTTTGGTCTATTGGAATATCAATTTTGAAGCGATGAAGTTGTTGTAATTGTATGCCATTTACCACTATAGCAATGCCTAATTGAGGTTGATATATGTACAGTTAATATTAATTAAGTGCTCGATACATAGAAAACAAAATGATCTATAAAAAACATATTGGCGCAAAATGATGCTATCATCGCTATGTTTTTATAACATGGTGTTTTAATTTAAATTCATGTTGACATGTTTACTTGCATGCAGTATTACTGTAAAGTGACCAATAACTGGAATGTATAACTTTATTATTATTCGAAAGTTTATTTTGTTCATTTTGAAGTTGAACACTTTTCAAACGTAGGTAGCTAACTATTTGTAAATTGTGAAGTACGTGCAAAGAGAGATACGATTGACAATATTTACAATATTTATATAAGTATTTAACGTATATTTATCAACTGCACATGTCAAATGTTAACGTTTATTCGTAAACTACATGATAACAATCGAATATATTAACTTAAAATGCAAAAACATGTCCACTTACAAAAAATTACAATTAAATGAGAAAGCCTTTATATAATGATATCGTATTGTCTCGTATGAAGAGGCAATTGGAAGTCTGTTTCACAAACGTTCCCATCTAACACAAATTAACTTCAAAACTCGTGAATAAACTCAATAAAAAAAATCACACATTTCGTGTAAATCTTGATTTAATGATTGATAGTAAAATGTAGCTAATGTATTTCACATAATTGTGATATTGACACACGTTTAATCTTTCTTTTTGTTTACGGAGTTACATTTGACAAATGCAATTTCCATAACACTCATAAACATAATACAATCAAATTAAAATAAGTGATTTTGCATGCATAAAGGTGATATATAACACGATTAAATTCAGAAAATGGAACAACATGAAAAAATCATGATTGAAAAAATAAACATCAATAAATAGATCAGCATTCGTATTAGCATTATGATAACATGAAGTTAAAAAAAGAACTATCAGCAATATGATCAATACAAATTGTAAATGACAAACATGTATTCAATCAGCATAGCAATAAGAATACATACAATACTGTGATTATTAACAATTTAATATTTAATTGCAGTGGTTTAAATTTTGTGTAAGATTTCTCATTGTCAAATTTGTTTCCTTAAAACATTGACAATTTAACATCTAATAACTTCAAAACAGTCCAAATACCTACAGGTAGTAAAAGCTTTGTGATAATGCCGATTTGTGATTATGAACTTGCTCTGTATATTTTGTACCAAGACTGATGTTACTATGCATATAATAGTCCATTCAAACAGAATCGAACCATGTTAAATTATGAAATTATGTACTTATCGCTGTGTTATTTAATCTATATAAATCATAATATAAAAGGCGAACTATGCAACAATATATCATATCAATAAAATGCGTCCATATTAAAAATAATGTTGTTTTTGTCAATTATAATTGTTTTTAAGGTGAGCCTGCTAATGTTTTATTCCGATTGCTTCCCTCTGCCTTCACCTATTATTTATGGAGCTGAAAATAAATAATACATGCACAACGATTAACTATTTATCACTGTCATTTAATAAAAATATAGTTGAGAATGTGATTAACGGGTAGGACAACCATTTCCCTTGAATTTAAGGATCCTATCTCATTACATGTATATAGATACAATAGACTTGCACACAATATTCATATCAATTACTTCCATAATAAAGAAATACTAGTAATAAATAATAAAAAAACAATTTGACACGATTTAAAAAAAAAATACTTCGTGTCAAGATTCAGACTATTTTTATTTAACACTTTACATACATTACCAATGGTAATAAATTGGTCGATTGTTCGACAGAATTTAGCACCACAAAATTGGAGCAAAATATTTGTTTGTTTGTACTTTCGTCCATTTTCGATGTAACCAAAGGCAAGTGCAAAGCGTAGAGTAAAGAAATATTTTGTGGTTTATTATGGATTATGGATTGGACATCATGCCAAACACATTGAAAGCTGTATATATTATATATTTATTAGAATTTTAAATAGTGTCTTATGACTTTTTCCTAACAACACATATCACTTAAACCTTGGCTTTGACAAAATTTATATGGCTTTTTCTTGGTTACATGACACCATCTCATGTACTTGTTGACATCAGGACAAAAAACGTTACACGTATATAATCGATGGGTATGTTAAGCTTTATGATAATATCTCATGTGCTTTTTAAGTGATTACACTACAAAGTTTCGTTTTATTTTTATTAACAGTGGCCTGACCATTGACCTATGGCCGTGCATTATACCCAATGTGCCGTTTTTAAATATACCAAGTGTCATGTTAGTATTTTTAAAACTGTTCAAGCATTCGAAGGAGCAAGTGTTGCAGACGGATAGACGGACAAAGGGGAGGGGTGAGAGTTATCTATAATTTCTAACGATGAAACATCATAAGAGGACTAATACCATAATATGAGTATGTATACTCGCGCCACTATAAACTGCGCAGTGTACAGGTGTATATAGGCATCGAATACAATTTTAACGTCTCCATTTATATAGATGTTATATGAAATATTCCGTACATGACAACAAAAGCTGTCTTATTTATGAAGTCATCGCTTTCTTGAGGCGGCTCTGTCTACCAAATTTCTCCGCGTCCCTCACTGATTCAGGAAGAACAGCCCCTTTTGTTTCCGGAAGTAGCAAAGACAGCGTGCCGGCAGCTACGGAGAGACCTCCAAATATGATGAGCGGAAGCGCCTTTCCGAAGTTTCCAGGAATAAGTTTGCCCTAAAATCATTATCCTCCAAGAATGACTATCATTGTCACTATTATTTACATGTTATTTGAAAAATTGTTTACAGTGTATATATATTTATTGTTATTAAAATTGATAGTTTGATATATTCTTGCCATCTTTATCTGATATTTATGATAACTTTCCTACAAATAATGACGAATAGGTCTAGATACTTTCGTTTCTTAAAAAAGAAAACCATAATCAACTGATATTTTTTTCCCCATAAAATACGTAAAAATCAGTGTGATTCAATGAGCGCAGCAGCGTACGTTGATCTTAATCACGTACGCACCCAACAGAAAGTTATGTCATATGAATTGCCAATATGAATAATTCGATTGATTGCGACACATAAAATGTTTGATATTATATAAGTATATACAGTCCAACCTGTCTTAGCGGTCACCTGTGAACAGCGATCACATGCCAATTCTAGATTCCCACGACGACAATTATTATATATTAAACCTGAGAATAACGGTCACCTGACTGTAGCGGTGAACGGCCTGTATATTTCAATACAAAAGCCATTTTCATTAAATGTATAGCGGTCACAAAGCAGTCATGTTGAGGTGCGAAAAGTAAAAACACAAAGTATACAAAAGAATAACCCACCAGCTCCATTGTATATGGGGACAGGATGGTCCCCACGATGCCTACCATGGAGCTCGAACCTATGCCCGAATTGCGCACCAGGGTCGGGAACAGTTCCGACGACCAGACGTAGATGATCGCGAATGCAGCCGAGATGCCGAACTTGCCCAAGTTTGCAAGAACCACGGTGATCCATGCTTGTTCTAAAAAAGATTGTTGACTTCTCACTAAATATTAATTTTGACCAGCGAAGAATCTTCAAAATACATCCAGCATACACGATAACCAACGGATCTCATGTTCTGAAATGTTTTGGCCAAATTTCAAGAATGTCCAGTCTCACTGGATCTGAATTTATTGAATGGAAAAGAGTTTATTACAAAGTTAATNTGTATGCAGGACACAACTGATGTTGGCTGTACACTTGCCGTGGAGTCAAGGACTATATTTTTAAATGACTCTTCAACTAAAATCCGAGAGTCCGAGAATCACTATTCGTACTCAGTATAAGTGATTGGTTGCATTGCTATTTGTTAAAAATGTTCAATACGACCTCGTAGTTCACATGGTGAATAAATATAATAATAAATCACCTGGTTAATCCCTAATGAGTGACAGGTTTCACTAATACTACATAATTTTACTTCAGACACCCGAGGACTTGAGTAAAGCTGCTTAGCAAAAAAAAGTATACACTGAAATCCGAAAATTACTATTCTTACTCAGTACAATTCATTAATTATAGATGCATTTTAGTAAAAAAACTGTTTAACGCGACCACGATGTTCACATGGTGAATAAAAGCAACTACAAATCACGTGTGTGCTGACACAGAGAGTATGAAACATAGGCTTAATCTTATTAACATGTTCTATACATTGACTAGATTTCGAAATTATGATAAGATGTGTTTACGTAATTAAAAGCCGTCAATTGTGTTGTTAGTAACATAATGCGTTAAGGTTCACACGAGATGTTAAGTGGAGTTCCGCGTTTGGGTTTGAGGGGGGGGGGGTAACAAATGTACATTACAAAAACGAGTAAATTAATGAACAACTAAACACGCGAATAACAAAAACAAGTACACATGCATTAGGATAGATGATTATGTCACATGAATGTTTATAGACAACAAAGCACTGCATCAGTTTGTCCAACAAAAACAACAACAAAAAGTCCGTTAGTGATACCTTGATCATATCAATCGAATTTCAACGTTGCTAACTGTCGGCTCTGTGTGACTTCAACTCGTCAATATGGGTGATTCTATGAATTTTGGACTTCGAGTCCTTAACTAGAATGTTACCGTCAGATGACCATGCGCCAAGTAGGCGACCGGATTTCACTAGGGAACTCGCATTGTATAATAGTGAGCTTCTCTTGGAGGTTAGATCCTCATTGACAAAGGTGTTATTGTAGCCGTTGTCTTTCCAGCTAGATCGGGTAAGGTAAAGTTTTTGCCTGGCTCTATAAGACGTAAACTTGACAATAATATCCCGGGGTTTGTTCGGATTCGGTTTCCCGACCCTGTGAGATCTGTCGAGTTCTGCCAGGGATATTCCGGAACCAATCGCATCTGACATTTTAAGAATTAGATAGTCAGTGTTTTCTGAGTTGATTTCCGGTATTCCAGAGACACGGACTAAGTTTCGCCTAGAGTATTGCTCTTGATCGTCTAGTTTTATTTCAAATAGACCAATAGTGGCCTTCAGCTCTATGTTCTCGTTGATCAGCTGCGTATTTGCGTGTTCGAGAGCTTCCAGTTTGGAGGTGAATTTAGCAATAACGCTCGATACCACGTTTTCGACGATGGATTCTATATGGGTACGAAATGTCGCTACCAGGGTGTCAGATATTTTCTGAATGGCTTATTCAGACAGAGATGTAGTCGACTCACTAGGTGATGGTGCAGTGGGTGCCTCCATGATGGTCTGGATATAATTAGGCCGCTTAAGGTCGTTTATGAGTTCGTTATCAGGTGAACTAAGCGCTCGCTTGCTGTTCCTGGTGCGATCTGGGGTCTCAAGTTAATTTGACATTTACCAGAAGCCAATAAATCACAAAGTCTGTGCGAGTAAGAAAATGATCAAACCTGATGATTATAGACCAAGATATAGTCAGATTAATCACGACACTGTACTCAACCACCACAATCCAAGAAGTCTGTGTTTAAAGGTCCAACACTCGCAATCACTCGCAATCATTCGCAATCACTCGCAATCACTTGCAATCCATCACTTTCATTAGCGTATCACAGATCACTTTTGACCGGAACAATCACAATCACAACATTTAACAACTCTTGTAGCATAATTTCAACTTCAGCCCTTTTTCAAACAAAAAGCATGTTTTTGTTTAAATATTTGCGCGTTAATTCACATTCACATAATAAACGACATACTATCCAAGCGAGATTGACGTTTACATCGCTATCAAAAAATCGATAACCACGAGCTGTGTCACCATGAAAGCCGATCATGACATGATTAAATTATTTAGAAACGTACATTTTTTTACTTGATTTCAAATTAAGCATTTACGCATTGTATTCGATTTTAGCGATTATAAAGTAGAAGTGGGTTGCAGTGATCATTTTTTCACCTTTTTTGTCGTTGTCTATATTATACCGGTAGTTATTGTTGAATTCGTGTTCAACGTTTTATAAATTGATAACTGTGAATAAGAACAAACTTTACACTATACTGTTGTGTTGTTAATTAACACCTGTGCAACTGCTGAAGAGTCGGATTATTATGTCAATTCTACCTACCACTGTTCCCTAGCTTATTCAAAGCTTTGAATCTACATTCTGGCTATTCAAACTACGAAAGCTAACAAGTGCGCAACTACGACAAAAGCTCAAAACCACTTCCCAGACAAAAGATGAATTTATCTTAGAGGTTTCAGTCGGATGACCTCCTGGGCGAGAATATAGGAGAAATCGTCGCTACATGTTCAGAACCTATGAACATTTCCAAGACATATCAGATTACACCCTGCTGAACAAGCAAACACTACTATCAATAAGGTTACGCAAAAGACGCGCGATAGTGAATTGGACTCTCGACATCTCACTATACTTGTTGATCAGCATAAGTTTTATTTTCACTGATCTATTAATAGCCTCAGATTTTGAATGCAGGTCTCGCTGTCTTCACGAATGCATCTATTGGCTGCCCCTGTCACCTTTAAGGAGAGATGTGTTATGCGATTTTAATGTACCACGCAGTGGACTATTTTCACGACTCAAAAATGTTTTGTAAAGATGCGTCAGTTATCAGGTTTTTGTACAGATGCGCCTGTTTTCAGGTTTTTAGTAGCTTACAAATCTGGCTTGCAAAACGTGGTATTAACCTAAGTTGTTCGCAAGCGAACAACAACAAATTAACTCCTACTGTAATGTTGTCTATTTTAAGCTCACCCGTATTTTGTCCTGATATAATTTACTTTTTGTCTCCTTCCAGCACGCTCGCCCTCATATCAAGGAAGTCACATTTTTATATAAGTATACTGATATAATGCGTGTATTTCGAAATATATTGGGCCCATCGTATTGTAACTAGATTTCGGAATGACCCAACCACATCTGCCGCATTTATTTGAAAACATCGGTTCTAATAAAGAATCATAGCTATATACTTAATAATATATACAGACTTTGCTGGAGCTACGATGACCGCATATGACATAATATCCATTTTCGCATGACTAGGGTTGTGACGAACAAACAACAAAGTTCACACACAAATATTGCACGCATGTGATTTAATAACATGAACACGTGAACATGATCCACTGTTTAAGGCACGAAAATGAACGTTTGATTCAGAAATAAATCAAATATATAATATCAACCTAAATGTATAACAAAATAATATATAAATATTGTAATCATTCGTTTTGTACAAAAGTATAACTCCTCCAAATATATCTTACAAATATACATGTATATACAATTTCAAATATTCTTATATAAATATTCATTCATGAACTAAACAGTATGTATGTGTTATGCATAGGTATTACAGATCTTATGCAGCCTTTTTTACAATTAATGTTTTTTTTAATTAGCTACAACTAAACACAAGATCTTAATGTAAAATGTACCGGTAATGTATAACATGTTATGTTGACAACATTCAACTAAGAATTTGTAAGTTAAGCTAAAGGTCATAAAAACTAAACTACAACTCACAAACAAACTTCAAACCCTAAATCTTTAACACTGCATGTTAATTCAAGATAGTTTTAGGAGCAACTGATTAGATTAAGTGTAAACCCATTAGTACCGAAACATTTAGTATTGTAACAAGATATGTACACACGTTCTTATGATTGCCCAGAAGCAGCACACCTTTCAAAAACAAATGCATACTGTTTTCTAGTTCATTAAAACTGTTCATAAATATAACTCCAAACAAATATTGTATTTTATCGTGTTGTGTCTCTTAAACAGTTTTTTTTATTCATCAACACGTATCCCTAACTATCGATTTATGTAGTAAGATTCCTTATGTATATTCCCGGGAGGGAAACAATCACCTGGGTTTGTTTTGTGGCATCTGTCCACTGGAGTGGTCGTATGCGGGGTCCCATTGTGAGACCGTTGATGAAGTCAGACTGCAGGTTGGTGGCCATGAACGTAGAGTCATACGTAGGTATAGAAGTCTTCACGTCACATGTCAGATAAGTTTGACAAGTAAAAGCAAATATGTACTGTTCAAAGGTGATGCTACGTGAGGAACCAATATGAAAGTCGCTCGAACCTTATTCTGAATCGTTTTGATCCTATATAATAATGAGCATAGTTGGAATATAATTTTAATTTATCATTACATTATCGTTTCAATCTACCTTATAAAACCGTGTACATGTACCACAATGCTGATTAGAAATAGCATACATTTACACTGTTGAACATACGCGTTAAAACAACAATGGATAGTAAAAGTAATAGCCTGTCATACCACAATGACTACGCCTTGAGATGCATGTCCAATATGACCATACCTTGGTGTTATATCAACTAAATGGGCCAGGTGAGCTTTGCAGAAAAAACCCTCCACAGTACGGGTCCTCTGTGTAGTTTGTAAGGAGTAGAATGAGTGAAGACACACTAAACTTGTAGATCAACTTTACAAGGGCTTCACAAACTGCGTAGCTTAAAGCCCCATTAACGCTCAAAATCAACGAATATTTCGAAAAATATTTCGTGAAATAAATTTAACCCCTACAAAATCAGTGTTCTGTATAGCGAAAGCCAAAAATTAAATGCAAGATGTGGTCTGGTAACATAGGTTTAACGAGATACAAAACGCTCGTTTTTGTTTTTTGTGGAACAATATATTCCATTTTAATTTCTCGCAACGATATCTATTCACACGACACACGAACACTAATTTGGTACTCGAACATGTGTTGAATATATTTGAAAAAAAAGCATGTTGTATCTCGTTTAATCTATGTTACCTTACCACATATGGCATTGAAATTTAGCTTGTGCTATAAGGAACAATGTTTTTTTTTTTACGAAATAGTTTATGTTATATTCGTTGATTTTGAGCGTTAATGGGACTTTACGGATTATTCTTATAGATATTATCTTAATTCCTTATACAACAATTAACCAAAACTGTATTATATATTAACTAGCAAATAAGAAATGCCACGTACACTTTCTTTTTCTTTTTTCGCAAATAATTTATAACAAGATATAATTCAAAAAAAATAATATATCGATGGTACCCATATGTTGTCTAAATCCTGAGGCCTCAATGTAAACATTATACTTTTTAGCCAACTAAATAAGACAGTCATTAAAGCGGGACTGTACGATTTTGTCAAATATTTATGAATTTTTATAAAATGTATTAAAATTAGTATACATATATTTCAATATAAATTAAAATAAAAGTTAAGAAGAACATGTGTCGAAAAATGCGAAACAAGCCAGATATTAAAATCTAAAATTGAAATTGGCTTCCAGCCGAAATCGCCAGCATATATATAATACATGTAAAATGTGAATCTAAATTTAGTTTTAGTGCAGATTCGTTCATTCGACAGAAAGACACAATTTTCTTTCCTTACAAATACGAGTAAAAGTGTCGGCATCGGCTTTAACCAGCGCTAACTTGTCTTTGCTGCATTTTATGAAATTCGTCTTCAAAGTATAATTGTTATTGCCTATTTTGAGTCATCGTAACATAATTTAATCAATATATTAAAATTTAACACATGTAAAAATCGTACAGTCCCGCTTTAAAACATGTTGTAAAGCACTTACATAACTTGCTTAAAGTGAGATTATACGATTTTTATATGTGTCAAATTTTAATATATTGATAAAAATATGTTACAATAACACAAAATAGGCAGGAAAAAGTGAGTTCAAAAATGATAAACGCTCTAAGAGCGATGTATAGTATCGTAAAATCAGCAATTAAATTCAATCATAACTTGTCCGACCCAATCACGATACACCAAGGTGTGAAACAAGGCGATTNATCATAACAACCCCATTGAGTTTTCCTTGGATCATTCATGTTTTGGGCATGCTATAGTTTACCAGCGCTCACCTCTATTTCAGGGTACTCCTTTATCATCTCAAAGTTCAAATCTTCATAGTAGATGTTCAGTCGCAGGAAATTGTTACTGAAATATGTGTCGTTTTCTGAGAAAACTGGCCAAAATGCTTGTGCGTAAATTGTCATCCCAGATTAGCCTGTGCAGTCTGCACAGGCTAATCAGGGACGACAATTTCCACTTTTATGTTTTTTTTTTGTTTAAATGATGTCTCTTCTTAGCAAAAATCCAGTTTAGGCGGAAAGTGTCGTCCCGGATTAGCCTGTGCGAACTTCACAGGCTAATCTGGGATGATAATTTACGCACAAGCATTATGCCCAGTTTTATCAGAACACGACAAATGTATGAAATGATTCACCAAACATAGCATCTGTATTAAATGGCACATGGCTAGTAATCCCATTTCAATTGACTTTCACTAAGCATTCATTTAAAGTGTGATATACAATGACAGCATCGGTATGTCCGAATTATGGATAAACCAAAACATAACTGAATCTCAATTTATACAATGCAAACAACGAATATTAGACAATTATTCTCAAACATGGCACGGCGACATTAACAGCTCTACCCGTCTCTCTACGTATATTCAAACATATTTTATCTCTAGAAAGCTATTTGGACAAAATTAATGAACCAAAATATAAAATCGCCTTGAGCAGATTCCGTTTATCATCGCATAACCTAGAAATAGAAAGGGGGCGATACAATAATATTGAAAGAGAAAACCGTAAGTGCAAATTATGTAATATGAATACTGTAGAAACTGAGTATCATTTCTTACTAGTTTGCTCTATATAAACGCACCAAAGAAGAAAATTTTTAAAGTCACAATACTGCAGATGGCCAACAATTTCAAAGTTTCAAAGACTGATGTCCAGTGAAAATAAAACTGAACTTATAAGCCTAGCAAGGTTTATATACGAAGCTGCAAATTTACGACGCCTACTAGATACGTAATTAGTCTTTTAGACCATAACATCCCTTTAACATTTTTACATCTTGTATTTCACGCACAACATAACTTAACCCAAATTCAATTTCTCCCTCCTTATAATTTTGAATAGCATCATAAACAATGCTAGTTTGTTTCTACTCTACTTGTTGTTTTTTTTTCTTTTAATAACATGTTTTTAACAATTATGCAATGTAAACCGTGAAGGTTTACCATAATGGCAAAGCTATTAATTATTTAAGATATTGAATGATAAATGATTTTCAGTGAATGAATACTGTACTTCTTAACACCACGTTGTTGTCAATGTTGAATATATTTGTTCAACGAATACATAATTATTGTTTACCATTCAAACATATGTTAAAAAATATATATTTTGCACTATTCAATTTAACATTGATCTACATCTGCCATAACTTTTTGTATATATAAAACAAATCATGTTCATATGTGTAGGCTAAGAGCTTGTATTAGCTTTATTGCTGAAATAAATGTTGATGTTGTTGTTGTATAATAAGTTTTTCACACATTTATAAAAAATCATTAATATTTGACAAAATCGTATAGTCTCACTTTAATAGAGCGATGCCCCTGTAATTATTTGTACTAGTTAGATACCTTTTGTATGCAGTAAATCCACTTTACCCGTCAGACCATATTTCCAGGAAATTAACCGAATACAAGTTGTTTTAAACAAAGTACATAGAACTTTCGAGAACACGTCGATAACACACTTATTCTTTTTATTCATTTAGAAAACATTCAAGTCAAACCGATTTACCATAATTGAACACTTTCATGCATTGTTCATCCATCTTTTTTTATATTACAATTTAGTTCTTTAAAGATAACGTTTGATTGTCCATCTAAGTATCTTTCATAAAAATATGAAATTTCTTCATCTGGATAAATCGAGATCATTTACTGATAAAAAAATAGTTCACAAAATCGACGGATATTAAAGAGCTTGAGTTCTTAACCGCGGATTTTTAAAATCATTTTCTACTGCAATTTTGCATTGTTTTTTCTAGCTTGTTCTACTTTATGTGCATGTTATTTATCGTTCTCATTTCTTTTAATTCTTATACAATTGTAATAATTTGTTCGTACTTCAACAAGATCTCTAGGTGTAACGTCTCAATATGAATATTGAAAAAGTTTAGCAGTTTAATTGAACCAGGATGGAAGCAGATAATGTGTATTTATTTTTGTACCTTATGGTAGATATTTTTAGCAAATTTATTAAGCTGCATTTCAGAACAATAAAGTTTTAGCAAATAACGAAAGTATGTTTGGTTCATTAGTATCAGAGCTAGATTATAACCGCTGGCGTGTGATTATACTTTGTCCGCATATCAGTTCTATCAGATAAACACTAGCCACGTTCAAACAGATAGTAAACCTCGTCATCTAATCGGTTAAAGTTACACAAAGAACAAACACATTGCGGGCCATCTATATTATAGTATCGACATTGACTGTGAATGAATTGACTTCAATGAATAGGATTTACGCACATACTCGGAGACCGTTCGGAGTAACGGAAATAACGAAATAAGGCGATATTACACGAAGTTTATTAGAGATTTCAATATTTAAGACTATTCGTCCAAAACAAGATTTTGATGTATGAATTGCACTAAATGTTTAGCTTAAATTATTTATTCTTAATCAATATTGAACACTCTTTGTGTTATATTTGAAAAGTACATTTGCGCAGATTTACTTTCGATTTCGTGTATCGGCCTGTCCTGTAATAATTACATTTAGTAATACTAGGTCGATACATTTGTTAATGGATATACTCCAGTCAGAACAGATCAAAAACATTAAGTAAATCACTATGGCTGTTTCAAGTGCGATTTTCGGTGTCATAATTTTGTGTTCACTGACGAGTTTAATAAACTGTGCAGAGCAACATGAAGCTGATAAGGACAAAAACAAGTGTAACGATGGTGTATGTTTGGCAAAGAAGTCATGCTCTGGTAGCGATGAAATGGAAAAGTTGCATAATTATCAGGTAATATTTTGTACAAAAACAGGTATTATAGACAATATCAGCTGTTTGATCATTATCATATTTATATGGCATTTGTGTGCTATATGTTCCATCGACATATTTTGTGTAGATTCATAAATTTGATAAAGAATCAGCTTATCTTATCATTAGTATATATCAACATTAAGAATGAACCATCGTATTAAGTTGAGCTTAAGTAAAGGTAATAGTATAGTTGACATTTATTATATATTAGATTTGTCTGTGTTTATTTTAACGTTTCTGTGATGTGGCGTGTGTATTTAGCGAGACAGACGAGCGTTTAGATGAACAGCTATTTTGTTGTTGTTTGTTCACTTAATCCAGCGAGCTTTTGAAATGGCGGTTCGTGCATGCGTTTATCCGTGGGTGTGTTTGATATTCCCTCCGAGTACATGTGATTGTACTTCAGATCTTGGAAAACCTAACTAATTCGTATGTACAAACAATGCTGACCCCATTTACCGAAATTGGTGTTGAGAACAGGACCTATGTCTAAAACTTACATAAAGTGAAGTGTTTTGTCTTTTGTATTGAAGAAATTACACAATTTCCATTCATCTACAGCATGTAACAAATTCTGCAATTACAGGCCATGTATACGCAATCGAATAATTTTTAGCAGTAATGCAAACATAAAACTGTGAAGCTGTTGAAATCTTAATATGGTTTGTAAATTGCAGCGTTCGTTATTTGTTAACTCTAAAAATAAAAGTGTGATAGGTTAAAAGTAAACAAAAAGTCAAATATTATAAAAATTTGATGATGACCTGGATGTCTAATATTCAATCAAATCTATCTTAATTTAATAACATACTGGTAGTGTCTTGCACAAAACATGGTTTGTTGTAAAATGAGTATGATTCGAATCAAGCAAGTAATTCAGAGAAATAAGTGCAAAAACTGAAAACATGTGTACTCTTTATAACAAATATGTTGGTCTTACAATTCCTTGTATACACAAAGTGAACGTCATTTCATTCATTACAATGCGGTTTACCAACCATTTACTATCTGAAAATATTGGTGATGTAAGCTTCACATAGTGGAACGGTCATGTCAACGCATTTGGAAGATTTAACCGGTTTCAATGAGCGTTACTGAAGTACAAACCTTACACTGGGCCCATAATTATTCACAAATCATTTACGTGTAAAGACATGTTCTTCATAGTATCGCGACTTAAATTCAATAACAAGTCAGCGCTCTCAGCAGCTTTATATAGAATAATGCAGCATATGCTCGGGGTATATCCTATACGTTCAGACACAAATGCTGCAATATTATCACAGATATATTTAAACTAGAAACTGTTTAATCGACACATTTGTCTAAACCCCTCGGTAATATACAATCCGTTTTAAACAAAACTTGAATCAACGTAATCGATTCTTAATAGGCAGGTTTAAATGTTCTCATAAACCTGACCCCAGGATGACGCCGCGCTGGAGTCGCAACTGATGCTTAACACCATGACAACAGTGGATATGTACCATTCACAGCGTGAGGTGGCGCACTATCTCGAGTCGGCCCTACTGATTAGCGCTGGACACGCGGACGTTGCCAATGAGGTAACTAGCTCACAAGAGATATACGAAAAGTGTAACCGATGTAATATTTATGTTATAATTTTATCGTTGTGGCTTTATTTTTAATATACATTTTATAATTGAAACCAAATGAAAGTTTGAGAGGGATTTATTATGCTAAAAGCTTTTTCTAGTAAGCCACTATGCAGTGGCATTATGTCCAGTCAGGATAAAATGCGCATACTAATAAAACCGCAGTTACGATTGTAACACGACTGAAATATGTTCAGACTGTTATACATTAATACCGCTGTTTTAGTAGATATATTAACACCGTAACACTTTTACAACCGCTGCTATAAAAACAACTATATCAAACGTCTGTCTTTTATTTGACTGACTGGTGTACTGAATATCTCCATACCGTCCTTTGTTCGTTCTTCGTAGTTGTCACCCGTCACCCGTCCAAAATACATATTTCAGATTCGTATTACTGCGCATGAGTCTCGGGCACAGCATCTGATGACTTCCGGATTGATGAAGAATTTCGCAATGACAGCTTTAGACATTGTTAGCAGGAAGATTCCAAAGCTTTTTGTTGGTTTAAAAATGAAAGTGAGTTGAATATTATTTACCCTGCCTTTTTAATAAAATGTTGAAATAAATCTGTATGTAAATCCATTATTTTGCAAGAATAAGATGTGTCATAAGCTCGCCATTTAAACTCGCGCCTGTATGCAGTAATTGACAATTGTCTGATTCCCGCCCCAGGTACCCATTTGTACACCTTGGTTGAGAGAACTAATTATACATGTATTGATCAAACAAATTCAAGGGACCTTTCGGGCTTTGAAACAGAGGCCCAACGACCTCAAAGCCGCGTCCTACAACTTCATAACTGTTGTAATAAACAAATGATTGGGACGTCGAGATATTCGTTCATGGGCGGTGTATTCACATTTCATTGGCAAAACTTGATATAAAAGTTTCAAGTTCTTTATTTACGTTATTCTCTGTTTGCTGTGAACGTGTATTATATTCAACAATTAATTAAATGTGCTGAAACAGAGGATCAAAAATCTATTATCAAAACATATTATTTAAGCTTTCAAAAATCTGAGAGAGTGTTATAAGCGTTCTAGTTTATTTTTATTTAAATAAAATGATTAATATTCTTCCACATACTGGCTAAATACTTGGTATTTGTTTGCCCGTGTCACATTCAACTGTTTTCATTAATTGACGATTTGACTATATACAAGCGCATGTAAATATATGTTGAAGGTGTATACTTTTTTGATGACAAGATGTATTTAATAAGAAATAATGTATATGTTCTGCTATGTTAATAGTTCGGAATAAATATGGCAGAAAACATAAAAACAATCATTTTCAGAACACTATTAATCGTACATCTTCGACAGTTTAGCTTTGTATGTGTATATTCCAACGTGTGTATCTTGTTGAACAACAACAACAACAGCAGCAACAAATAGCAGAACATTCCTATTGTGTGACCGTTATATGTTGTGACTGTTGTTGCTAACTTAAGCTAAGCATTCACCGCAGTGTACAGATTAATTTATGTTGTCTTTCTGCTTTGGTAAATACGACGTGGGTTAATAGCCCGGCTCAGTAAAAGCGCCAAACATCACTTTTAAAATCTTCTGCAAATCGTCGTTGTAACCCAATATGGTGATGAATATTTATTTCTTAACCCAAGTACGACGTATCAGTGAGAAAAAAAGTTGGGCGTAAAAGACCTTCAAAATAGAGAATATGATAAAAAATAGTAAAAAGCACTGATAAAACGGAAATGTGTTTGCTTTTGAAAGCGGTTATGAAAAAAATATTTCACGCTATTACCGTTAACGCAAACAAATATCTTTAATCTATTCAACAGTAAAGGTGTTTAACCGTCCGAAAATAAATGTTATTTTAGAATAATTGTTGTTGAATGATTTTTGGATTTTTTCACATATAATTGATGTATGATAAACATCGATTAAACAATAAATGCTCAGTACCTTGCTCCCTTTAGCAAACAGCAGCGTTTATAAATCGGCATTGTGAACCTCACTTTCTTAAAATATGTATAACATATAATACAGCTTTTTAGTGTATTATTGTTTATGAAACGAATGCCGTAGACGTAATTTTATTTTAAACACTACAATGTAATATACGGATATAAAGTATGTATTTGAATTTCAAGATACAATAATAACAGGAAAAAAATATTATTCTAGAATCCTAAAGTCATCAAGACGATTTTAGATCAAATCATTACCATTGCTGAGGAGATGAAAACAGACACCGAGAAAACACGAAAAAGGTACTGAATACTATGCGTACATGTAGCGTTAATTTTAGCGTGTTGATGTTTACAAATGCAAAATATTTAAAACGTTTTGCATAAAAAATGATGTTCCGTAATTTAAGATTACTATGCAATGTTATTTTATGTTTAAACGGAATTAATCCAAACTGTCAGCGTTGTATTCTGAATACATCTAAATGTATAGATAGCTGAGACAATCAATTCAGTATTGACATTTAATAATCATGATATGTTTCAAGGACTGCAATTGAAATAACATAGTAGTATATAAGAACAAATATTGTTGTCCAGTTAATGTGTTTATAACGGAAATATATCAACCCATGTTCAAGCAGACTTTCCGCATTGCAGATACTACGAACTACATAGTCAAGTCCTTAATAATATTGTAACTGTGAATACAAAAACTGAGATTCATAGAAAAAAATCTGGAGAATTGAAAGTCAAAATGGAGAAAGAAAAGCAACAGGCCAAGCTTGCTAAAGAACATGAACACAAGTTGGAGAAGACAAAGGCTGTTTTAGACAAGAACATTCAGAATCTTAAAAGAAGGCGGGATAATCTATATAACTCTGCTAGTAAGTATATGAGCAGCATATTCATAAAATAACTTGTTTTAGTAGTGTATATACTTACTAACTATAAAATGATCTGCAGTGGTATAATGCATATTACGCATTAGCGAATAGTGGATAACATAAGTTCAATTATAGTGATGTTGTGTATTAAGAAGGAATGCAAATATGCATAATACGACAAGATTAGGAATCTTTAAATTTCGTTTTTTTTTTATGCTGTTATGGTTCAAAAATGAGCTTGGATTCAAACGTTTGGTAATAATACAACCTTTGCACATCTCTATATTCCTTTTTTAAAACAAATTATGCATTAAACGATACGCAATGTATGTGGGTTTACAAGATATAAAGTGCATTGCATTTGATTTTTTAATTAATATATAACATCAGAAAATATCCTTAATATAGGATCTGACATGAGTTGTCATATCATACCATATTTTATTAAACGTGTTCAGGAATTTTGTAAGTAAGCGAGCCTTTGGCGAGCTTACACACACATTTTCTGGACGAGTTTAATAAAATATGGTATGATATAACAACGAGTGTCAAATCTTTTTTATCACATGCTTTTAAACTAAATAAAATACATCTTAATTTACCAAACAAATGCTGATAGATCTAAAAGTTGTTTACTATCGGGACGTCATTTCATGTTGACGACGTCATTTCACGAAAATAAAGCCATGCGATTGGTTAGTTATTGATTCTGTAGCAAATGAAAACCCTAAAAAATGTTGTATTACACATGTGTAATATTAAAAAAATACGTAATGTCTGTATTACATTGAAAACAATGTATAGCATGTGATAAATGCGTTTGCGTGCCTGCTTTGTATCTAAAATGCATTTCTTTCGGTATTTATACATAGCTATAAATACTAAATACAATAATTCCACATGTTTTAAACTGCTCCTGTAATTGTTTTAATAAGAAATATGTTAAAGTCAAGTATGTTGAGCAATCCGGTCTACCAGACAATGACTGGCGGTTACAGAATAAAACTACAGTAGAGTTGGTCACCATGAAACATACGTTATTTTTAAATCCAGAATAATATGTAATATCCGATTCCTTGATCATCTTAATATTTTCCGACATTTGTTGAATGTCAACTGTTCAAGTCAAGTTGTTGACATTGTCACAACAAAAAAAAGAATATAGATATTAATTCATAATAAATATGTATATTCCTTTCAGAAAATGTTGTCTGAGTACATTCTCTCAGCTTCACATTTCAAGGAGAATATGTCAGCTGATTTACTCATCTTCTTTACGAAAAAAATCGTTGTTTCCTCACTGACAATGTCCATGTATAGCTTGATACTGATCAGGTCAAGAAGTCTTAAACATGTCGCTATACCTTTTTGTATGGCCATGAGCAGACTAAACAAATTACTTTCAAAACCACGGCAGATTCTCAATATAAGCCAAAATGGTAATGGAATGTTATTTCTCGAAGACTGTTGATAATCATCGATAAGACTAGGAAGAAATCAATTGACTTCCAAAAACACCGCAATGAAAAGAATTAAATGAAAGAAGCATTGATTGCTTTTTGGGTAACACCGAGACTACATTTCTCAATAAATAGGGACAATGAACACATGTATCTACTATATATTAAAATGAAAATACATGTGGTTGTTATCAAAGAGCTTGGGGTTATTGTTTTGTAGATTCTGCGAAAAAGGAACAAGAAAAAACAAAGGATTACTCGTTTAGGTCTGTCCCAGGTATGGGTGGTTTTGGACAGATTTTGGACCTGATTGGGAACTTCCTAACGCATATTTTCGGGGGAAAGGAAACAGATAGTGTGGTAAGTATTTAGAGGATAATACACGGCTGAGCCGGGCCGGGCAGTGATAATCGGCCCGCAGTGAGAATAACGGCCCGAGGGCTTTAGCCCGAGGGCCGTTTGCGACCTGGGGCCGATTATCACTGCCCGGCCCGGCTCAGCCGTGTATTAACGTCTATAATATATATCTTACTTTTATAATAAATTAATAAAAAATTGATGGGCACAGGTTTTGAGATTATACAGTATTTTGTAATTATATTTTGTTCCTTCACATAAAATTATTACCGAACCAGCTTTCCGTACTTTTATTTTCATTCAACTGATTACGACATTTTTGACGTATCTCGTGTGACGTAATTTATGTGACGAAACTAGACACTCTGGATTTAAGTGACAACAATTTGAACGTTGTGGTTTATTTGATAGTAAAATATTTATTTAAAAAAGCATTGAACGCATCAAAAACGTATTTCGGATTGTGTGTTTGTAATTAATAATGGGAAACTTCAAGAGAAATAAAATAAATCACTCCGAGCAGTCATTCGATTTCGTAAAACGTTTCAAAAAGTGTAGTTTGAAATAAATTTAGATAAGGGATGCAAAAACAGAAAATGGAAGTGCATATCGTTGTAATTTTATTATTATAAGCATTGGATTAAAGTTGTCATTGAGGTAAGAGTGTCGTTTTCTGAACGTTGATGTTAGATGACTCCTGTTAAACTTAAAGCTCAAATAGTTTCATCAATTATATCATCAACAGTACAGTTAAACTTTCAGTTGCAATCGATATGTTTTCATTATTTCAAGTGTGTGCTACGTTTAATTATCATTTTTAATTATTTCCTTGATTTTTGGCTTAATTTTATTTATCACCATTGGAAAAGACTGAATGTGGACGCCATTTTGTTCAGTTGACGTCGCGCGATCCGATTCTGAGGGCCGATTATAAATAATTGGCCCTCGCGTGATGGGCCGATAATTTATAATGCCCCCGAAATGGTGATAACAGGGTTGGAAATTAGTGGTTGCCCGTGAGCCCGGGGCAAGTAGATTTTGGTCTGGGCAACTCAATTTCAAAAGTTGGTAGTCCGGCCGGGCAACTTACTTTTTTTTTAAGCTTCAAACAATTCATTGCAATAAAAATTGAATAAAAATGGCGACCGTGGATAAATAATGAGTTAAATAATATGCATTATTTAGGCACAGGAAATGATTCAATTTAGGCTCATAATAATACATTATGCATTGAAAGTGCATGTGTCATGTCAGCAATGTTATTTAATAATCTATCATTTTATTTAAAGAAAGTATGTGATACACATGACACGACATGTACATATTTCTGGGCTCGTTACTCTTTAGCTGGGCAACCAAAATACAAAAGATGGTTGCCCGTGCAGGCAACCAATAGTAAAATGTTAGTTTCCATCCCTGGATAATGGCATGAAAAACTGTACAAATTTGTTACTATATATAGTAAGGTATGTATTATGTGATTATATATATATAAATATAAATCCATTTTTAAATTATAGAACGTTAAGTTTATTAATAAAACGTTCCTTAATAATGTAGAATAAGAAACGTTTCAGAAGCCTCATAAACAAAACATATATGTTATGAACAATTACAAAACAAAGCTAAATGTGACAGCTATCACTATAATTAATGCATGAATATACTCTTACAGTAAAGTGATTAGTCCCCAAAAAGTTTCACCGGAGTGGACTATATGGTAATATGTTATGGTATACTTAAAAAGGGCAATGTCACGAATATTCATGATCCCTTGTTTGTTCACCAGAGAAATATATCCGTCGTCCGTCGGTTATAGTGTGAGGTCGCTAACGTTTTCTTTGTCCGACATCTTCTGAACCGCTGGACAGATTTAAACGAAACATCACGGGAATGATGTTTGGTGACCCTCTTTCGATGTTCAAATTAGTTTGGCCCGTTGCTTTTATAGGACAGCAGAGTTAAAAATAGTTTTTTAAATGTAAACTTCAACAATCTTACCAGAAACAACAAGACTCATAGGAGTCAGGTTATTTATTTAGACTTATAAAAAAAACAATCATTTAACATTCTTCTTTTCTTAAGCGACAGGGCCAGAGGTCTCATATTTTGCATACAACATTATATCTTGATCCTCTATCAAGTTTGAAAAAATCATGGTTCTAAGGTCAAAGTTGGCATCGCCCTGGGAGAAACTTGATTCCGTAAGATGTATATAGTTCAACCTTTAAAACAACTCCTCTGAATATATAAGGCACATAAGTCTTGTATTTGTTTTGCAACATTGTATTAAAGTATGGCGATCATGTTTGTTTCAATCATGCACCTATGGTCAAAATTGGCCCCACCCTGGGGTAAAAATTGGTTTTAACTTAACCTGGGGTCAACTCGTTTCCCCTATATTTTTATATTTAAAACTTTAAAACAATCTCCTTCTTTGAAACTGCAAGGTACAGGGTTCGGCATTAGGCATGCCTTTATTGTAACATCGTATGGTGGTCCTCCGTGAATACTCTGTGAATCTGCTAAGAACCATTCAGTTCCATCAGGTCTCAAGTGAGCGACCCAGAGCCTTTGGTCCTCTTGCTTGTGTATCAAATATTTGCTCATTGGATTCGAATTTTACACAAACAGTATGCCGAGATGATGAAGGCATATCGGGAAGCAGAAGGGTCCCTGAGCCGAACAATTGAAGGACAGCAAGATGTTATTGATCAAATACTCGATAAGAGGGAACAAGCATTAAGTAGTTTGGAGAATCTTAAAAAAATGGTTCGTCAACAAGGTAAAATAAATGTTTAAATTGTAACTTTTACTAAAGATGTAACTTTGTATTTGTAATCAGTGTGTTGTGTGATGTAGGAGCAATCGGTCTTGCTTGATATTAAAGACTAGCTGATGGTAACAAATGTTTCTTGTCTGGTGATGTTTCTGCAATTAATGATATACAAATTGTCAAAATATTAGATCCGTAACTTTGATTCGTATTATATGGACACGTATTAACATTGGGAAATTCCGAAATGCATGTTTTGTGCAGTCGTATTCATAAGAGACATCATGGACTACATTCTTGATTCTACATATCCACATAGGATTTTACATGCGACCCCGGAAATACACGATTGTCGTTGGGAAGGGGCGAGCACAGAACATTTTTAAATGATATGTACACAAACAACAACCATTTAAAGTGAATAGCAAAAATAAATAATAATGACCAGGCGCCAAAGCAAATGAAAAATTACTTATACAATTCGTGAAACAACATATAAATAGACATCCATTCTTTTTCGAGGAAAATATGGCAATACACACAGTACAGCTGTTTTGGCGTCAGATTTTATGTACTGTAAGAAAATGTAAAATAAGTTTGCGTTCAGCATGATATCTTTAAATAAATTGTCAAATATTGTTTCTAGGTTTTAAAATAAGCCGCACCTTGTGAATGCCTTTTTAAGCAACTAGAGATCAAGCACATCATGAGCTATAATGTCAGTGTCACATCATCATCATCTAGTTCAATTATTTTATATAAAGAATGAAAACCTGTAAAACAAAAATCATATTGTCGTATCATTACATTATTCACATTAGAAAAGAAACAACCGAAAACAAACGCAGGATTTGCATTTTGAAACTGCCCTTGTCGTCTGAAAAATTATTTATTGTGACAAGACAAACCGTAACAATGTCAATTATCAGCGCATGAGGGTTTTATGCAACTTAAGTTACATTAAGGATGATTATCACTTTGTGCTATAATATCCATATTCCTATATATTTCGGACTACACGAATTATTATTGTTTTATTGCAATTGTAAAAATCCATGTTATGTTTAGTAGTCATTTTGATAATTGAAATTTCAGCCTCTATGCACGTGTCGTTTTTGCGCCAAAATGTTTCTTGATTGTGTTTTCGTTTTGATTAAAATTATGATAATAGTGAATTTATGTCATAAGCATGTTAATAAAATATTTAGAACAAACAGGTACATGTACACCTGCTGCATGCCAACGAAAAAGATCGTGTACATGTAAAGAAACATGCAATGGTTTGCATATTAATACACCAACAACCTAGTGAAATAAGCAAATAACTGTGTTTGAATAAATACTTATTTACCACATGAGGTATAGTTTTAATATAGCTTAAGAATCGTGTGTTGACGTGTATATTACTTGAGTTATTCTATGACGTATTATAACAGATGGCCTTGGCGATATAACTGGTCTTCAACAAGCCAACCTGTACCTAGGAAACGTCGATAAACAGTTCACTAAAATCCTCACGTTCTGGGAGAATATGGCTGCTACTATTAAATTCCTAAGGGACAATGTGGTCGATACTGGCATTTTCGTGGATATGATATCAGAACCTGATGGGGAAACTCAGTTCCGCGAAGATCTAAAAAAAACTGAAATGGTAAGCTATCTCAGTCCGTAAGTTTAATTATTCAACGAAATAATTTGTTATAAAGATATTTGCATATGAATGCGATTCGAGCTTATAGCTCATTCCCCTATAATAGTTTGGCAATCGACACTAGCATTTTTAATTAAAATAGCTACAAACAAACACAGACAAAAACACCATTGTCGCGGAATACGTAAACGACACACAAGGTACTTCATCAACGAGTATTGTGTGCAACATTGTTGGCACCTTATGCTACGTTACCACTTTCGTGCGATCCGTTACGAATATCTTGATTGATCATACTGAACTTTTCGTGATCTTTTTCTGACATTCATTTCAGGATTATATAATTATGATATAACGCGTGTCCTTACATAAAGATACGGTGCTTTGCGCTCGGTTGCAATCTGCTTGGCAACTACAGATGCCAATTTCTGACACGGTCAGATATGTAGTGTGGGGACAGTGGTCTAGTGGTATGATGCTGGTCTAGGGATCGGAAGGTCCCTGGTTCGAATCCCGCTCAGGGCACTGGATTTTTCTGAGCAAAACATTAATCCCACGCTTGCTCCTCCTCTCCACCCAGGTGTATAAATGGGTACCTGTGAGGGAAATAAGTCAATGTGCCGTGGCTGCCTACTCCGCCATATGTAAACGGACGACTTAAATCACAGTGATTGGGGGGTTAATGTCGAAGTCGGCTGAAGATGCATACGTTATCGAAGCAGACTAAAAACCGCACCTTTAACTTTTAACTTTTAGTGCAGAAACAATAGCAAAGGATCAGATATGCTTTTTTCGAATACGTGTTCGATTAGGTCTCGATCGGTCACAAGCAACGATCGGGTTCCCCGAATTACTACTTTCTTGCTCGAGGTAATACGTTACCCTATGCATATCAAAAATCCGCTCTGTAACAATACGATACTATTATTATTGCGATATATTTCACGATTTAATCGACGGTATTCATGATAACATCGACGACTTGACCTTCTTGATATATATATAGCCAGATTTATTTTTCAACTTAATCTATTATTGAGGTCGTAACAGACCGTGATATTGTTTCTCTCAAAAGATCGACTGCGATCACCATTACGAATGAATATGATGTGTCCCGCTTTGTTACAATACATTACGATCTGATAAAATTTGATATGATAACCCCGATTAACAATAATTCGCAAATAGTCGTCTTAATCGTATAAAATGTTCAAAATATTCAACATGTGTTCAACGATTAAAATGATTGACAAAATGGACTTCAAGGTTTGATAATACCCAATAAGTATGGAATGAATTTCCGCCTCTTCATGCTTTTTGATAAATGAAACTTGCATAGCGTTTCTGGATAACTTCGCTTTATGCTGTTTATTACAACAATAATGCAATTGCCGTACGTCTGTGTGCTTTTTCTTGGTCCACTTGGTTGCATTCAGCGTGCATCTGTCATTACTTGATAAATGTGATTCCTATATTTATGCGTGTAAATGAAAACAAGTCCATTTAGTATCATGTTAATTCGAAGAATTATTAGTATATAATATGTACATAACAAGTTTACTTAATACTAGTCATTCAAATGTATGCATTCAAATTGAGAATATTAACTAGACGCAATCAAAAAGCACAAACCATGTTGCAAGATCTGACGCAAATCGAAGCTTTTTGAGTTGACATTAAACCACTGGCTTTTTTAACGTATACAACGGAAAACGTATAAAAGTTGTCTATACAATTGTTTAATTAATTTAAAGTAATACCATATATCACACCTTATTCAGCTATGGAATACAAACGTGTGCGAACCTTAAATTTTTTTCCAATGACTAGAAGAGTATAGGTCAATTAACAAATAAAATCATCGTAATAGCTTCTAAAGTCAACTTATATATAAATAATTCACTGTTCCTAAATTGTTCTAATGTTCTTTGACAGAACTGGAAGTATTTTGGCAAAATATGCAGTGCTTACATCGAAGAAAGTGACAGAGAAGTGTTCAAACTGTACGGGTTTTTGTCGGAGCCGCTTGACAACAAGAGCGCAGAGGCGAGACGAAAACGGCAAGACGACATTATAGCTCAGATCGAAAACGACATTAATTCTGCATTGCCTTCAATGGACGATTAAACCCGTCTTCATAATATGTCATCGTTTAAAATTAACGAACATGACCTAAACAAAGTCAGGTAATATTATTAAATCAGTGATCATCACATAATATGTCACGTAGTCGCTTATTGTTCGTTTTCACGTCATGCGCATATTGCCATAATGACGAGATTCGCATCAATTACATTTTGCTACATTGCGAATAGGGCAAGTCCGTCCCTTTCCAATAATATTAACTACTCCGTATAAGGTGAAACGAAATATTCAACAACAACGCCATATACGAATTCTAGTCCAATTTAATATCTATTATAGTTCATATTTTCAGTCATACAATTACATTCTGATAACTACATGATTGGATCTTTACCGATCCGTTCGCCTCGAAATCTGTATCAAGTGTCCTTATTCTTACAAAACTTGCTCACAGGTTAATTTGCATAAAATTCAATTATAACTTTGATTGGTCGAAGTGCTTCGCAGAACACCAGTGTTATTTGCTGACTGGTTGTATGTTGTTAAATGTAGTGAAACCCTGGGAACTGAGAAACTACTATTCAAGTATTTACACGCTTATCAAACATGGTGATATAAAGTCTTAATGTACAAATACTTTGATGCAAACAAAGCACCACCCTAAATCCCTTATGTCAACAGCGTTGACCACTCCATCAAATAAATGCCTTGTTAAACATACAGACTCTAGATATATACTATCTTTGATCTTTCACCTTGAGATAAACTGTCCCGCATTTTGAACCAGTTTCTACATGCAAGAAATCAACCCAAATATTTTAAACACTTATGATGACCAAATCCATTTACAAATTCCTATCATATTATTAATGTCTATCTGTAATTAAATATAACATAATGTTTATGTTATATATGGATACATAATTAATTTATGTATTAATCTATGTTACGTTACAAATATATCGAAATTTTTCTACCGTCTTTATTTTTAATAAAAACTTTGTGTTTTTGTTGAGTTTTATATTTACATGTTGCAAATATGGTATTTTATTGTCGTTAGTTTATTTGCTCAAATATCTATTTCGTGCTTTAACGTATTTAATAGCGCGCTCTAAATCGCGTTCTAGATGCTAACAATCCACGGTATTTATTGACAACTTTTCTATTTATCGTTGTGTGATGGTCAATACGCTGAGATTTGGATTTGTAATACGTTGGAATTTAGCTCGAGGGAAGCAGCCACAGTGTTAAATAGCCACGCGTTCAAACGATTGGGGTTGTGTACATAGACTTACAATTCACAAAATGTGAACATTATCTTACACGATTTAATGGAATAAAAAATGTGGTTCTAATATGTTGCGATCCGGCCCAAAACCTCTGTTTGCTCAGTTAATGATAATATTAACAACGCTATTAATTAAATATTGTTTTAAAATAAACAATACGCGATTTGCGTCGATTTTAATAATGTTTTATGTCAAATAATTTAATTTTTAGTTTGAAATACAAACATTCTTGTGTGCAATCCATTGGTCTAAAATTTACTGAGCCTTTTAAACCAAATTGTGTGGATAGCTAATTTGATTAAATCAAGCCGTTTGGTCTCGTAATGTTTAGAAATGAACAATGGCATCTGTATGTTGGGGTTATACTTATCATGTTAAATGTGTATGTCCCTGCTTATTTATGTTTGTCATACGAACTGTGAATTGCCTTGTGTATTGTTATTCAGTATACATCGTTTTATTATTATTATTATTTACCATTAATATTTAATGTATTTGTATTTAGCTAGCTTTATGTCGACGACAATTTTAATAAATACCTTCCTAAATACTGGGAGCTTAAAGCAAATCATTTAAGTGTTTATAGCCTATTTAAACATACTAAATTGTTGAATGCAGCCTGTGACAAAAATATCAACATGCCATTACAATACTCTAAGTCTTGATGCAGAGAGATTCTACGTATTTGGAGGGCCAATCTGTATTTAGAAATAGTTACAACTTTTGAATAGGATTGGAATTTAAAATCTTACATCAATACATAAGTTTTAGCTCTCTTTGACTTGCTTAATTCGGAATTCCATCTTTGTATAAACAAATCTCCAGTTATATATCAACATCTCTAACTTCTTGGTTTAACAACTTATCATTAAAACCACAATTGTCTAGTAAGCTTTTTACCATATACACATATGATTTAAAGTTTGGGTTTACATCAAAATCCCTGTAGATGATATCATAAACAATTCTAACATATTTTACAGTTTGCATGTTAACTATATTTAGCCAACATCTAATTACATATACAGAGAGTATACCTGATAAATATGTTATCAAAAGTTTACCATATATAAAGTTATTCTCCTATTGTCTTCTGACTCTTCTTCTTTCTTTCAATTCTTTACTAAAATTCAAATGTACTCTTTCAATGTTTTAATTATATAAAGTCCCCGAATCTGTGAACCATAACCAAAACAGGCTTTATAAATTTATATTACATTTATAACTGGTGTTTTATTGTAAAATAATACAATATTGACGAAGATTGTCATTATTTAAAAATAGCGTTCAATAGTTGTCCAGATAACATATCAATTTTTTTGGAAAATAAACCGAATGTATGTAAATTTACCGACACCGGTATATCTTTCTTTTTTTTTAATTTAATATTTCTCCTTAATCTTCTTCCTTTACTAAATTCAGTAATTTACTGGTTTGTATTCTCCACTTACATCCATCCGTTACAATACTGATTAAAATTCAGTTTCTTTTTAAAAAATGATAATGTCATCTGCATATAACATAATACATAATTTAGCAAGGCTTGTCACCATAGGATGACATATATCCCCTGTTTCCACATTAATATCTGTGTGACGGAATTTCAGACGGACAGACAGACGGACGGTGCGATCAGTATATGCCCACCTTCGGGGACATAAACACTGCTATTCCTTCCAAGCAAGCTATTAGTTAGGAAACATTCTCAAATATCGTTTTAATCCATCAAGAATATGAAAGCAGGGGTGGCGAAATCAAATGTCCGAGTTGCCCGAGTCGTACATTTGCTTGTCTGGGCAACTGATTTTTTTCAATTAAGTTGTCCGTGGACAACCAGTCGGGTCGAGGAATACAAACAAAATACATTGTATTAAAGCCGTAATTAAGTTTTACAAAAACCGGATGCTGACACGCGATAACATAACATTGTTAATGCTATTTGCGGAGCATTCAAGTTAAAATACGGGCATTCTCCTGCGCAGTGATCTCCCTCATACTATAAGAGACCTGGAGCATGCCGCATCTAGACACCCCGTGTCACTATCAATCGATAATTTCAGTGGTTTATTGTAGTTTTATGGCTTTGTTATACCTAACACACTAATCGGGCCCTACGATAAAATCGTGGCCAGTTAGTTAGTTACTTACGAGACTGATGATAGCAACCGGGTTTAATCCTCCTTGAAATTGTGCTTTTCGAGCATTATCAAAACAGTGTTTCAACACGTACAGCGTTTAAAAAAAATTAATATTGAAATTTAATATTGAATCCATTATAAATATAATTGAATGTTTTGTTAAATTCCCAAATGAGAATACAAATTATGTAATTCGAAACACACTTTCTAGCTTTAAATAAAAAGTCCACATGTTTTTCCTTTGCCCCGACAAAAAGCGTGCAAAAACTATTCCGCAATGTACAGCGTCACACCATACGCATGTAAAGCGTGCGTGTAATGATTTTTCCCATTTTATTGCTTACCCGACGCTTACGCTAGCAACATCTATTGCTCATGTATTTTCCTGGTAAAAAGCGCGCGAAAATTAGCGTGGGTGTATACACTGTCGAAAGAAAAACTTTGTAGCGAAGATAATGCTGTATCTTTGAGGTTAGGCTCTTTAAGGTAGTTTATTATTGAAACAGATAATGTACTGTATCAACATCTATTGCTCATGTATTTTCCTTGTAAAAAAGCGCGCGAAAATTAGCGTGGGTGTATACACTGTCGAAGGAAAACTTTGTAGCGAAGATAATGCTGTATCTTTGACGTTAGGCTCTTAAAGGTAGTTTATTATTGAAACAGATAATGTACTGTATTTACCGGAAAATCAACTTTAACTAAATATTGGACTAGTTTAATTTGTTAAGATTACGATAAACTTATGTGTAACACATGTTTTAATAATACTAGCTTTGCAAGATTAACAGTTTGAGAAAGTCTTTATATTGTTTATAATATACTGCTATAATGAATGTACCATGGAAACACAACTATAACTAAAACAAGCAAATTATACTCATTTTGATTTATTCCATATAATTTTACATTAATCAATAAATGCGTTTATAATTTATATATACATTAACGGACAAGTGTAGTTCAACAACGGACAAGTTAAACTTCCTAAATGGTTGTCCGTGGACAAGTATAGTTTTCTGAGATTTCGCCACCCCTGGAAAGGCGACAACGATTCCTCCTGACGTACCCTAACATGTAAAGCTATCACTTATCACATAACTGTACTTTACTCTTGATCTACCGATCACGTACATAGAGCGCATAATGTCAATCAGTTTACTCCGACAGCCAATCTTATTTATTCATACCATGTTATATTTCCAACTAAATAATCAAAAGCTTTTGTGAAAACAATAAATGCCACATACAATTTCTTTTTTTATTCATCGAATACTTTATAACATTTATATGTAAAACATTAAATAACATCTAGGGTACCGATATTTTGTCTAAATCCTGCCTGGGTCTCAATGTAAGCATTACAGTGTTCAGCTCATAGTGTTGGACGGCCATTAACATTGTTTTTGTAAAAATGAACACGTCGATCTCAAAAACATAGTAAAACTTTATTTCGAAAACAGTAAGGTCTACCCGATTTACAATTATTGAAATTTTCCAGCAATATGTTATTCTTTTATCGTAATAGTACAATTTAATTCTTCAAACATAACGTTTTGTTGTCAATCTATGTATATTTCATTTATATTTCATTTGAATATATATCATATTTATTTTGGTGACTCAGGATCATTTACCGATTTTAAATTAACATTTAAGTTTTAATTGCGATTTATTTTGCTGATTAAACTCTAACATAGCGTTTTCCAATGTTCGTAAAATACAAGATAACAGTGTGACCCTAAGCGGGCCTTGCCCGCGACAAAAATAAATTGTGAACTTTCTGTACAGTGGTCCAGCATGTACTGACCACCATAGACTAACTAAACATGCACCTTTATATTGAGATGTACCTGATCATCAAACAAACATGTCAGTATTCAATTTTTGGTTTGTCAATATAACTCCGCCCAGGCACATGCTAATTGTAAGTTGGCTGATTCGCTATTTTTGCTGAATAAATCTCGTAGTAAGAATTGTCCTAGATTACATGAGAGTGTGTTTTGGTGTTGATTATCGTATTATTCTAGAAGCAAGGAAACTGCACTCTGATAATTATTCTATTTGGCGTCTATTATTTTTACTTATTATTTTGGCATCTAATAGGTACAACAGCCTTTAAGGAACATGTTTGTTTACATTAGGTATGCATATTTGCACTCCGGTAAATAATCATTTTAGCATCTGTTACAAGTCACGTTGTTGATCTGAAATGTAATAACATATATGCCTGCACAATTGCGTTTTCTAAGGGTTACATAGCCACATTGTTGGTCTGTAAAATAATAGCATATGCTAATGCATATTTGCGTTTTCTAAGGTATACGTATTTGCGTTTTCTTTTTAATGTTTTACAAATAGTGTCATCAAAAGTCTTTTATTTTATTTATACTATTATATTCTTCTTAATAGACTGATCCCGGAATTCGCATGAGTTAAGAAAAAACCCACTATAATCACCCCGGTACAAACAACGCTGGTCAACCAATCATAGCTTAATTTAAATGATAACGGTTGATACGGTGTGTGATTTTGAAAGGATTATAAATCGGTAAGCTTTATTTGTACAAGCAGATTAGTGAGTTTTTCCAAAAGGTCGCTTTTTCGGGATACATATATTAAACATCTATTCATAATTTCCATAATTCAAGTATTCTGTTTATATAATTATGGCCGGCATGATAAAAGATTATATAAAAGATGTTTTAACAATTTTCTAAAATTAAATTGTTTGATGTATACAATGATGCCCCAAATATTCGTTACGTTACAAGGGTATCATTCAATCATGTGTCAGTAAATAACAAAAGAACATGTTCATTAAATAAGTGCTTCATTTCTTTAGCTTCTAATTTATCAAATGATTTTTACCTCAACTCTTTGATATTCAATTCAATAATTTAACCTCTAATGCCCTTCCACGCCTTCGTACTTCTTTTTGTTTCACTGGCTGTCGATCTGTCTTTTCTTCGAGCAGCAACACTGCTGGTGTGCCTTGTCGTTTTTCGTGCTGTCCATATTTTGGGATCCCATATTTACCTTCGCAGCTGTCTATTTTTAGAATTATGATCTTGTGCCCCTTTTCATTTTGGCGTGTTCCGTGTCTTAGGTGTTTACATTGTGATACTGTTTTATTGGTACCGTGTTTCCATAAGTGGTACTAAAAGTGTCAGCTTACGTTTGCTTCGGTTCGCAGTTATCGAATGTTGGAAACTAAGGTAAGTTTACGCTTATTCTGTCGTCCCTTGTTAAATGGTAATGTTTTTTTACCATCAGCAGTGGTTAAATTCGGATTGATTTTTCGGACATGCCGACTCGTCGAAGACTTCGCACTCACTTTCGCTTTTGTTGTTATCATTCTCCACGTGATCATCAATCACCGTATAAGTGGAAGTAGTCTCATATGTGGATTCCTGTGTTCTGCATGAAGTTTTCTACTCTTCTCGTTGAAAGTCCCACTGATAATCTATCAAGAACGAGTTTCTGAAACCATTCTGAAACATGTCTGTGGTTGTTTTGCCATTGACTTAGAGCTTAGCTGGGTACTTAAGGGCATATCACTTTCTGAAATGGTCAGAACTGGGTGGGGTAATGTAAAAAAATAATTCCTAATATAAACATTCTATATTAAGTTTAGAACAATATGCATAATTAAAATAACATATACTTCAGTGATAAATGAACCAGTTCTAATGAAATCTTTCAAAAAGTATAAATAATCACATTTTTTTCACGTCATAAACCACTTTCTTCTTGGGCGTTGTAAGTCCTTATTTTCTTATTGTATTCATAAATCCACTGACATCAGCTGGAACCTACACCACTGTATACGATAATTTTAGAGTATTATTAAATATAACACACTTGAAACAATGATAAAAGGATCCTTTTTTGTAAGAAACAAATGAAAACAACATGAGTTAAAAAATAGTATGGTGGGCCAGAAATGATTTTTTTTTATTATGAAAGATATAGAAATATTGAAAACATTTTAATAAAATCCCTTTAAGTTGTATAGCGTATGTTAATGATAATGATATATAAATGTGTTTGTTAAAGTGATGTTTTACACTGTTTCAAAAAGCTTCAATCAAATTAATATTTGTCATTTCTGGTCAACCATACGTTTTCCTACTTTTTTTAGACTCAAGTTGTTTACATTTTTTCTTACAAAAAAGGATCCTTTTTTCAGTGTTTCTAGTGTGTTATATTTAATAATACTCTAACATTATTTTCTACGGTGGTGTAGGTTCCAGCTGGTGTCAGTGGATTTATAATAAAATAAGAGAATACAGACTTTCAACGCCCAAGAAGAAAGTGGTTTATAAGGTGAAAAAAAGTGATTATTTATACTATCATATTTGTATGACAATTTTAAATACAATGCAATATAACTATTCTTCTTTATATATAATACTTTTAATCTCATGCTTATTAATGCATTGGGATTGTAGACATTGATCCGATCATTTATTTACAAAAGCGGGAAAGTCACCTTATAGCAAAATGCGAGTCTGTTTATCACAGCATGCTGTTATTTTGATAAACTTTGGTTAATTTAGTTTTGTTCCAAGGTTTGATGAATTGGCTTTGTTACTGATCCTAGTGTAATGTGTTTACATTTCTAAGATCTCTGTTTATTAGAGAAAATGTCAATGCAGTATCTCTTTTGAAATAATACAGACAATACAGACAACAGCGATGTTTAGTATTTAGGGACAGTTGATTTTGAACAGTTATTACACGGTCCTTTACCAACACAGGCAGATCATCCTCCACAAGAACAAACAAAAACCTTGTTAAGAGACCATAATAGTACACAGCTGCACTGCCTATTTCAGATGCGTGTGTACATCAGTCATAGTGGATTGACGCGAACACCACTGCATATGATGCTTGGCCACGCAATTTATGAAAGAGATCGCAGCAGGAGCCTTCTCACTGCTTTCAATAGAATTGGACAGTAAATTAAGTGCATGATCAAGTTATCAAACCATCAGATCAAACCCCAATACCCAGTACTTTCACAAAAGAGGACTTCAATATGGCTGGAATGGATGGAGAACTCGGACTATACTGACAAATCATAAATATCTGGTACCGAAGGTTCACATTATGCAGCCCTAGTGTTATTTCAAGATACCACAGTTAATAGGCGTCTGCCCAAATCCCCAGTGTTCAATACAGGAATAAGCTGTGCACATCCAATTATGAGGACAAAGCTACCATGTCAAGAGTTACCTCCCCATATCAAGCCAGTTAGACCAGCCTTATCCCAAGATAGTTGTATGCATCCTGAAAAAAAGCAGGCTACGTTGCTCGATACACTAAATGCCCGGAATGTAGCCATAAGGCGTGAATTCCCTATTAGCGTTCTGCGCAATGGTTAAGAAGTAGAAAACCTTCATATCTGGGCCGTCGTTCATATGCTTGTTTCTTCTGCTGCGGTGCCGTGATGCGTGTTTGCTTCCTGGCCGGTTATACAAAGACCCATCACTGAGCCTGCTAAAGTCAGACATTGCCTTATTGATATTCAGAGTGTGCGAAGACAGTTAAATCAGGAAGCGCTGACAATTTGGTGTGATGAGGGTGTTTTCGCTCTTGCAGCAGATATTTAACTACACGAGACGAGCAAGTTCAGTGATCTCTTTGTATGGGCCCTTTCCATTGGAACCGTGTTCTGCGAAGGTGTCAGGGCTAACTTCTGCGAGGCTCTAGCCTAGATGATGCATTGATCGAATGTGATGTGTCTGGACCAGGTTTGATATAGACAGTGTTGAACGTCAGCCATTATGTACGGGCCCTCACTGGTATACTCATGGTGGAGGACTTAATTCATAAACTTCAGTGGCAAGCTTTTCGGACCAAAAAGGACAAGGCTACATATCCAGTCCTGGAGCAGATGAAGAAACTGCAAAACCTACTTGTTGCCAATGAACGTTGTCCAGAGCAGTTTGAGGTTATAAACGGGCAGATGGAACAGTCAATGAAGAAGACTTTCTTGTGTTTGAGAAAGAATGTGAGCCTAAGTCTGAGCTTTGCCAATGCTTTGGTGTTTGGTTGCAGTTAGTGTCCATCGTCCAAAATGATGTAGTCTCTGACAGAGAATGAAACTGGAATCTGCATGTAACTACTATTGAAGATGCCATGCAGATATTTGCTGAATATGACTGCATTAACTACTTGCGTTACGGTTCATGGTATCTTTAACAAATAAATAGCTTTATCGGCGCTTTTCCATTGGTCAATGGGTTGTTCGGGACCACCCAGGCTGGTTTGGCAGTGTTGCAGGTGATATGAAGGCTGAGCAGACTATTCAGAGCGTATCAAAGGGTCCAGGAGTTCACTTTGTTGTTGGAGAGACACACAATTCTTTTGCTGTAGCAGAATTTATACATTTGTTCCATTAGATAGCGTCCAGCCTTCTCAATCTTCTAACCACCAACAAACCGATGGATCACACAGAATGTCATCTTCAGCATTCACTGAGCTCCACTCGTCGTCAAACGTTCAACCAAAATGTAGTAATGTTTTTGGACTATGTGCTCGAGCGTCAGAACTATACACAATGAATATTGTGATTGAATTAATAACGTCACAATTTGTAACATTAAAGTTTATACTCTGGCTACTTCTGTCCAAGGTGAACTCAAGGTCGTTGATGTATCAAATGACCTTGTACTTGACCTTTCCGGATCAATTACACTCAATATTTAACAAGACCTCGCATAACTGAGTTCTAACCAGTTAGAAACAATCTAGAGGTAAATTATTTGATTTTACTCCAAAAGGCAATATTGTTTTCTTTTTCAAGATTACCGTCGATGGCCATATTGGATTTTTGGCATTTTGAGGCTCCTGGCAGTGTGACGGACAAGCACCTCGGTGATTTATCATATATAGGGACCCACAACAAGTGAATAAATCCCCCAACCCCATTTTCCAAACGGGTCTACAGGCCTAGTCCTGCACAACTGGATTTTAGCAACGAAGCGATTTCTTTTAATCGAACAATACAATAAAAGCGGAAAGTGTGGTCCTTGATTAGCCTTTGGGGGCTGCATTTAAAATTGATATATTTCGTGTTCAGCCGGATTTTTTTTCATATATGTCGAGTTTATCCACTTCTTATGCATGTTATTATTAACATTAACTCTACGAGTAGAGTTTTCGAAAATATACGCAATAGCTCGAGATTCGGGCACTTGCGCGTTCATGATGAAACTTTAGATATGTGGTAAATTGTGACTATAATCTGTTTATATATAGAATGAATATTTATTTTAAATATCTCATTTTCGCTTGAACAACAAAGTTTAAATATTGTGTTTGTCAAATATAAAATTAGTAATGATTTAAAACAGAATAATGTATTTAAATTAAAAACATGTACTTTTTTCAAGGGATATAATTTTTCACAAGGGAGTTAACCTGAACATAATGTTTGAACTAAATACAAAGTTTACGTTATCACTTTAAAAACATGACTTAAACAAATGCAAAATTATGCTTGTTTAGAAATAAGGTTTAATTTGTTTACGCGGATTGTTTCCTAGTGTATAAACATGGAGAAGTGTGCTTACTTGTCAGAAGACACATGACTTAAGTGATATCTCAATTTGTATGTACAAAGGCATGTGACTAATATCGTCCTAGAAAATAACCCATGTGAATAAAGGAGGTATTAATATCACTTATTACTGCCTTAAAACAGTGGAATAAGTTTCTTATTTTAAAAAATGAGCTTATGTTTTGTGCACAGGATTTACATAGTGTAAGGTATGCATTTGTTAAGAATCACATGTAATGTTACAAATGCGTTAAAGTTAGCAATGCACCTTGAGATGTGGAAATCAATTGTTTACAATTAATCACTCGATGCATGTTTCACTTGCTCAGTTGCAAAATACATGTTTTGTATTGCATATTCATTCTGTTGCTCTGATTGGTATCCATCCATTGAGAAGTTAAATGGTAATTAAATTAAAATGTATTCTCTTTTATTTCTATTCAACTGGAAGTGTGATGCTATAAGGTTAATTTGTATTTACACTTACATGTTTTGTGAATAATTCTAGAATAAGTGTGAGGTTTGGAGCTCCTTAAAATCGATTAAAACTCTCTATGCTTGGCACTGAAGCTACATTAACCTCAATTCAGTTTACCACTATGACTTAAAGTAACACGCATTCCTTTCGTGTTTGAATAATCATGTGCAACTTTTCATAATTTAAGTGATATTAGTCGCATTTTTCACTGTTGAATTGAGCTGAAAAGAATTAAGAGGTCAAAGGAGTTAGTTAAAATGTGGTAAATGACAAATTATCTGCAACTCATCTTGCTTTCAGTTGTTTATAAAAATATATATATTCGATATTTTACATGACTAACCCAGTCCTCTAAGCTTTATTTTTATTAAGATCGGAGTTAGTGTTCGAGTGTTGTATGATAGATATCGTTGCAAGAAGTTAAAATGATCCGTAAAACAAAATTGTGTATTTGAGTCGTATGAACGAATATGCACTAAAACTAAATTTAGATTCACATCGTTCATCGAATCATTTCTTTTGTCAGTTGTCAAAACGAAAGTACGGTTGATATTCAAATGCATTATTTTTCTCTTTCCGGTATATTGTTTAGTATGTTGATTCTGCATTAACAAATATAAGTGAATATGAAGTGAAAACATAAAAAATAAATAACGGTTGCGATAGACACCTATACATGTATACTGTTAGATGCGTCTAATATCACTTTAAATACCATGTTGATATGTCACTGTAACACTTTTTGCTCCAACACAGTAACGCTGAATGGGTCAAGTTCCCCACGGATACTACTTCCCCGTATCCCGGGTTCTACTTCCCCGTACCCCGGGTACTTTGAAGTAAACTACACCGTACACCGATTTTCAAATCATACTTTTGGGTACCCCGGTATACTTACAGGTACCCCATCTTTCCTAATAAACAAAAATTCTTACCCAAAATGTTTCGTACCCAATTTTTTTTCCTTCCCAATTTGATGTTCGTACCCAAAAAATGTTCGTACCCAACAAATTTTTCGTACCAAATTTTTGTTTGGGCATAATTTTTTCGTACCCAAAATGTTCGTACCCAAATTGTTTTTCGTTCCCAAATTGTTTCGTACCCAAATTATTCTTTTGGCATAATTTTTTCGTACCCAAGATGTTCGTACCCACATTTTTTACGTACCCAAAATAAATGTACCCACATTAAAAAAAAAATGTGGGGACGGAAATTTTGGGTACGAAAAAAATGTGGGTACCAAAATTTTGGGTACGAAAAATAATTTGGGTACGAAAAAAATATGCCAAAAAAAATTGGGTACGAAAAAAAAAATTGGGCATGAAAAAAATTTGGGTACGATAAAAAAATGGGTACGAAAACAAATTAGGGTACGAAAAAATATTTGGGTACGAAAAAAAAATTGAGTACGAAAAAAAATTTGGGTACGAAAAAAAATTGGGTACAAAAATTTTTAGTTACGTTTATTTTTTTTAGGAAAGATACCTGTTAGTATACCAGGGTACCCAAAAGTATCATTTGAAAATCGGTGTACAGTGAAGTATACTTCAAAGTACCCGGGGAGCGGGGAAGTAGTACCCGTGGGGAACTTGACCCATTCAGCCACAGTAACATCAAGAGTATCACGAATACCGGTAACAACTCTGAAACCGGCTCTATTTATCTTTCTGTATTCAAATTCGCATTCTGAAGAGCCACAATCGAGGACCAGTGTGAATAATGCAGCCTCAGCCTTTTCATCAAAGTTTTTTCAGTTCTTGTAGAGTAATCACAGTTTCTAGACCTATAGTCATCTTCTGTCGAGACCATATAAAATCTCTCCGTGAAGATACTGTTGAGTGTATGTTCGGAATCATTTCAGCCATGGGTTACAAGGCGATGATTTGGGTAGTGGCAGTCACAGCGGCTACTTTGGGGTATCTGAACATCCCTCCTCCCCCGCTGTCTTCCACGCTGAAAAACTGGCAAAAGAAAGGAAGTGTCCTGAAGTACAAGGACTACGACATCTTTTACATTGGTAAGTATCTTGAAGGAATTGAAAATGAATGAGAATTTATGTCAATGTTTTAAATCATGGAAAGTAAAACATATAGCATGTCCAGTGACATTTTATAAACAGAAGACTCGTCTGTCGACCTTTGATTAGGATGTTAGGAGCCTCGCCATTTTCTGCAGTAATTGCATGTTTCGTGTATAGGAACTCTCTTCGAAACAAAAAATCCTTTTTAGGCGGAAAGTGTCGTCCCAGATTAGCCGGTGCGGACTGCACAGGCTAATCTTTGACGACACTTAATGCACATGAATAAGCCCATTTTCCCCAGAACGTGGCTCGTTAAAGGCTAAGATTACCTCTATGTGAGCAATTCTGTCATGTTTGTTATTTAATCCACAATCTGTATGTCTTACAACTAATACATAAGATATGTTACACTAACAATATAAAGTCATTTTGAATATATCAGACCCTTTTAACACAACGTGTTTTTGCAGTTGAGGATGGGTTTAAGGAAGATGATTCAACATTACTGTGTATCCATGGTTTTCCAACATCCAGTCACGATTTTTCCAAGGTAACGAACAGCTGATGAAGCAGGCCATATTGGCGTCATTTTGTCTATCTGGGTCGCTCGGTATGATGATCAGGCTTTTTGACAGCACTGCACATTTTATGTTCTTTAAGTATACTGTTTTAACACTCTTAACTGGATTTGCCCCGCACTTAATAAAATGGCTTTGTTCATAGCATTTCAGACGAGCTTGATACTAGGTTAAATACCACTAGGAATAATGAAGCCATATATTTGAATGCTTGAAATTATCCTTGACCGGTGTTCATCCATCTAGGTCATTTAAAGATTATTAAGGCCACAGTGTACAAACCTGTTATACAAAACATTTCTTTGGATAGATCAAGTTTGTAATTGAAAAAGAAACTGAAAAGTGTGCATAGGAAATAGTTAAACATCCTTACAATACAATCTTTCTCAGAATAGAAAAAAATGATTTAGAGTATTATTTCACTCTAGAATAACCTGATGTGTACATGCGAGCCTTGTTTGTGTGCAATAACACACATGTTTTGTAGCACATGGGATAAGCATATGTGCTTAAGGTGATCGTTTGTAAATCTTGCAGGTCTTGAATGGGCTGAAGCAGCACTTTGAACAAATCATTCTGGTGGACATGTTAGGGTTCGGATTCTCGGATAAGCCGGTGAGTTAGTCTCAGAGTCACGTATTTTTTATTGGTCAGGGCTGAACAAACCAGAAGCCTGTGTTGCCCACCTTCGCCCAGGTCATGTTGGCAAGTTAATGTCCCTTGTATGAAAGGTACAATATTTCGATAAACAAGTTGATACCAGCAAATGGTTATAATGTGTTAGTAAGGCAATATAAGAGTTGATCAGCATTGTAGATTACACCATCACTGTCGTCATCATACTTTTCTATTTACGAACATTATAACATTATTATCATGACCATCGGCTTGTTAAACATCGTATTAATAATTACACTGAATATACAACAGAAGCAATACTTTCGGCGCTACAGATAATAAGTCGTGGAAACAAGATAACTTACTCGTGGTAACGACTTAGTTAGTCATTGTAACGACATTGCTTATACCCCCAAAACACCGACTTCGTTCGAAGTATGCTCTGAACAATGTGACTCAACGGGCTCGAACTGTGTGAGAACGGAGTGATCGTTGTAGCAACGTGTTACGAACCTGGAACGGGGTTGAACGGGAGAGGTGTTTCAGAACTTTGAGCATACTCAAAAATTTCTTCCGATCATCCCGTTCTACAATTAAACGTAGTTACAACGTACTGGAAACGGAATGGACGTACTAAGAACGGATAGGTCGTACTAAGGTCGGGTTTGGAACGAGTTACCACTGCACAACGAATAAAGAAGAACTGCGTACGAACAAGATCGAACTGTCTTCTGTTTTTTGTTCCTGGCTAGATGCTTCATCTTCGTCCGATGATTGCAAATTAAACACTATGTCTATCAATGTTTGTTTCAGTTGAATAGTGACTACCTAATTACGGAGCAGGCGGATATCCACGAGACACTTCTCACCTCGCTGTCTGTAAGCCACGCCCACCTTCTGTCACATGACTACGGGGACACTGTCGCACTCGAGTTGCTGCACAGGTATCATACGGGGTGGCACATTAATCATGTATACTACCGGATGACACGTTGATAATGTATACTACGACGTAACGCGTTGCTTTCTGCGAGGTAACATGTTGATGTGGTATACTACATCGTAATAAACTGCCAGGTAACACGTGTATAGAGTAAACTAAAGGGTGACACGTTAATTGAGTACACTACGACGTAAGCGTTGCTTACGTATATTGCGAGGTAACACGTTGATATGGTATACTGCATCGTAATAAATTACCAGGTAACACGTGTATAGGGTATAACGCTTACGAATACTACGAGGTAACACGTTGATATTGTATACTTCATCGTAATAAACTACCAATTAAAACGTGCATAGTTTATACTACAGGGTGAAATGTATACTACTTCATAACACGATAATTATATATACTAATGGGTAACTCTGATATGCAGATCTGAAAGACACTTTGTCTGATTCTATTTAATTTATATGTGTTCCCCACACACAAAAAGTTCTTTTTCAAAACATTAGTCATTCTTTTTAAATAGAGATAGTTTAATAGTCTCACATCGACTGATATATTAATGATTTGACTTTATTTGTTGGCATTAATGTAACCATGTTGTAATTTTGAAATATAAAGTTTAAATTTATACTTTGCATGTGTTATCAAAACTTAACTAAATCTAATTATATATCCTTTTACAGATTTAACAACAACGAAGCTAAATTCAACATTGACTCATTATGCATGCTAAATGGAGGTATGCTTCAATTTATTATGCTCCCCCAATTTTATTTTTTGGGGGGGAGCACATTGTCGCCGCTTCGTCTGTCCGTCCGTCCGTCCGTGCGTGCGTCCGTCCGTGCACAATTTTTGTCCGGGCTATTNACTACCTTGAGGAGATGCGCATGTTATAAGTGGGTTCTGGTTAGATGATTTTTTTAGAGAGTTATGGCCCTTTGATTTATTTCACACAATTGACCCATATATCGACAAAGGATCATCGGGGAGCATCCATCAGTTTTACTGATATCCTTGTTCTTTTTGATATAATCGTTCACACAATTATTGAAAAATAGTTTGTGTCTACCAAATATTAAACATTAAATTTCTTCGTCGAAATCTGCAAGTGCGTTGCTTAACTTGATCGTAATAAGTATTGGTTTGAACCGTAATTAATGGATAATTATTCATTGATTGACAGGAATTTAAGTCTTGAACAAATTATTTTTATTGAAACCATGTATATTTCAGGTATTTTCCTAGAGACGTATCACCCAGTTCTTATTCAGAAGGTGCTGTACTTAATTATTAACTTTATTTTTGCACTACATGTATAATTGTGTTGTGTGTTTTTTGTCTTTAAGGCGTTTTCCCAGAAACTAATCACCCAATGATATCGCAACAGGTGAACACTTTTTACAGCTACCATTTATTTTGATTTTTAAATTGTGTAACATACACATGCTTAACTTCAAATCCATAGAGAACGGAGAAACATATGTTATGATATTTAAGGTTAAATTAAAAAACACTGTCATTTTGGGTCATTTTATTAAGTTTTTCATCTAGTCTTGAGTACAAAGTAATAAGTACACATTTCGTAGGTAATCAGATATGGAAAAACCCATATATAAGAAAGCAATTTTGATTATTGTGAGGGAAACGAAACAAATACCACATTGTTAAGTTTGTTTATTATCTTGTACCATAATTGAATAACGTGCGCTGCCAACCAAATGCTTCTATAACGGACTTCGTTTATACATTTGAGTTTATTCTTTAAATGTTATTCCTATTTCAGTTGCTGTTGATGCCAGTAATCGGCCCCACATTGGCACATCTCGGTTTTTATGCAGCGTTTAAGAGAAGGTAGCAGCAACACTTTCTGAAGAAGTTTTAAGTAGAAATGCACCGTGTGCGAGGATTTATCGCCAAAGTTTTCTGGTTTCGACTTCAATCTGAAATAAAGATGTTACCAGAAACAACCAAAATAATTCTTAAAAATGTTGTTAATTATTTATAGCATTACTTTTAGAACAGAAATATATTTAAATTTCTTGATGTATATATATATCATATTAATCAACCCTTGGTCGTATGATGTTACATTAAGGTTACACAATTTTATATGACAACTGATTTTATTATAATTGTGTAGCATTCTTAATTTTACGTATTTAGTTACGATGTTTTTATATTTAACCTTTATACAATATTAATTTATATATAGAAACACTTCATTTCATGTCCCTTGCTATATTTTGTGCTGGAATACAATGTAAACTGTAAGGCGCGCTTTGGGAAAACTTTGCTTAACGCATGTACGAAAAGTGTCATCCCGGATTAGCCCGTGCAGTCCGTACAGGCTAAGATGGGACGCCACTTTCTGCCTAAACTGGAATTTTATTCTTTTAAATGAAAAGATACCATAAAACGGAAAGTGTCGTCCCTAATAAGCCTGTGCAGACTGCAAAGGCTAATCTGGGATGACACTACGCACATGCATTAAGCAGTTTTCAAAGAACGAAACTCACTGTATGCTTGTATGTTGCTTATTTGAAAATTCAGCTTAGGGCGGACATTTGGCCCAGAGACGCAGCCGACAGAAGAAGAGATGAAAGACTTTTATGCGCTCAGTAGAAATAAGAATGGAAACATTGCAAATGCCAGGTAACATGTTTTTTATGTATACTAGTTTAATGTACACTGTTTGCGTTCTTACAAATGCTCGGTAGCTGATACTTTTACTTATACAAGTTTAATTTATACTGTTATATACATTGTGTATTTAATAGAAAGTTCCATTCGTTGGATATTTAACTTTATGCACATTCTATGTATTTGAATTCCGAGCATCGGTGGCTATGTCTCCATAAAAGAAGCATCTTAAGACTGACGTGTTCTGGAGCCCTTGCGATGACATTCAGAATAATTAACTATTATAAAGTACGGTCATATCTTGTTCAACCGGCCATCGTTATTCATACACCGTTTTAAATAGTTTGTGAAATGTTATGCGACCACAGCTTTACTCGTTTTTATGTTTAATATTCTGATGAATGCATTGTATTGTCTTGTTTTGCGTAGTTTATGGGTGACTTAAACAAAAGAACAACTCTAGATAAATATTTGTTAAGATTAATGAAGTGTTAATCGTCTAAAAACAGTAAATTTACATTCATTGGGTCAGACACTTTGCAGTGTATTAACCCATTTATGCCTAGCGTCTAGAAAAAAGGCATTGGCAAACAGCGTAGACCCAGATGAGACGCCGCATAATGCGGTGTCTCATCAGGGTCTTCGCTGTTTGCTTGAAGGAATTTCTGTAAGAAGTATTCTAATTATAGAAATAAATATACTAGACATCACTAATTTTGGAAATAAATTAATCCAATTTAGAAGGATGGGAGAGTCCACTAGGTATAAATGGGTTTATAAAACATACAATCATATTAACAGGTATGTTAGATATTGAATAGTGAATTGTACTAAAGCTTATAAGTATAATTCTATGCAATATAATCGGATATGATATAAATGAAAATTACATGAATATTGACAGGCATGTGTAAACAAAAAAAAATTATATGAGTGCTTATATCATAAATTCTATTGAGAACAATACAATATTAAATACTTTATCACAAAGACTATTGAATTGTTTCGAGAATGCTACTCCTAATCATGTTTTGGAGAGTCATAAGTTCTGTATCAACTATTAGTTTTGTATGTTTTGTTTATTTCCCACTACTTTTGTTTTCAGACTGATCCACTACATCACGCAAAGGGGTGAGAACAAAGACAGGTGGGTCGGTGCCCTACAGAAAACACAAGTACCAGGTGCGAAGTTATTTCCAATTTCTGTGTGTCCATATTGTCCCATGGTACTTCTATTATCAATGCCTTTACATAAATAAATTGTTCATGTATATTCAAAATGAATGTCACTTACCAGAATTTTAACTGACACTTATTATTATAACTACGTGTGTATAGATTGTTCAATCAGTGTTGTTTCATTATTTCGTATACAACATTGTTATCGCTCGACTTTATCCTACAATGGAAAGGTAATAGATCGTATAAACGTATCCTTAACGCTCTGAATCGACAGTGAACATATCGTATTATAAAGGTGAACTCTTATTAAAGTAACAGAGAACGGCTGACCCTTAGTTTGGGGTAAAAACTATCGGGGCATAACGCGCGCAACTGCTGATAATCGTTCTCTCCTTAACATTACAATGTCAGCGATAAACGTCAACGCAAGATTTTGCCCCAACACCTGGGCAGCAAAGTCTTTAATAAGATCTCTAAGAAATGCAAACGGGCTTTAATTGAGGAAATACTGGTATTATCTTCGAGAAGAACATGCATTCCAAAAAAGTCATACATGAAAACTCATACAATAATATTACAGAAAATATGCGTGTACTTTTTTCAGTTCAGATGATATATGGGCCGGCAGACCCAGTGAATCCTCCCGCCTTCGTAGATCATTATAAGTAAGTCCCCACGGCCCTGTTGCTGAAAACTTAAACGGCTAGTTAACAGCATGTTAACGGAAGACATAAATACAATCCGTTTACAAGTAGAATCATAATCGAACATTTGAACATTATTTTAGCCTACCTATTTGTAACGCCGTCAGGAACAGGAATGTAGATGTTCTGTTATAAGTGATTTGTTCTGCAATAAGACAGTTGTTATGCAATAAGTCATTCAGCAATGGTTGCCATAATATTCTACATTGTAAAAGCATTCATCATCACGGAAGAATAAGTTGATCGTACTTACCATGATCAGATTTGTGAGTATTGACTCTTATCATCAACAGAATTATTTCCGCTTATGTAGTGTTTTACGTAACTTAAACAGAGGCCTGTCGAAGCATCATTCTTTTAAGAATAATTTTGCTAACAACAAAGAAAGAATGGAAAATGTATGGCCTTATATCGGCATACTCTTTCTTGTTGCATAAAGTTGACTTTATTTGGAACTCAACTAAGATGTTGTTTTTTTTTTAAACTATTTAATATTCGCATTTTGACAAAAGTTTTGATGTCACTTGATTTTAAATAAAAACAAATATACACATGGCTTTATGGCATTTCGGTATGTTTTTAAGCAAGCTGGTTTATCACTTATAAATGTACGTGTACGTCTTGGTGACTTCAAACCAAGGTCACTTTAGTCGACCGTATGGTGATCAGGAACCAATGTTTGTAAGCAACACTTGATGCACAATATCTTATGATTACTTGTTAATTACGCAGGAAAGTTGTTCCAAATCCGCGAATCCACGTGCTCGGCGCGAGGGTCGGCCATTACCCACAATGGGAGGACCCGGATGGAGTGGTGATAGCCTACCAAACCTTCCTCCAATCTGTGTTCAAGTGAAGAGTTCAATCCTAAAGATCAATGGTGTGCTATAGAGATACAAATGTCGCTGAAAAGCAAGAAAGAAGCACTGTGTATTTAATGACACATACAATGCTACAAAATAATTTGACATTCATTTATATAAAAATATATTCCTAAGGTATGCTTCCAGTGGTTTATACGGACATGTCACTGAAATAAAATTGTTAATCCTTGTATTTTATGACAGTGAGAAAGTACGTCATTTTTAGCTCGGCTGTTTTCGAAGAATACCAGAGGTGTTGTCATAGCCAGCTCGTCCTTCCGCCGTCCGCGTCGTCCCTAAACGTTAACATTGGCCATAACTTTTGCAATATTGAATATAGCAACCTGATATTTGGCATGCATGTGTATCTCATGGAGCTGCACATTTTGAGTGGTGAAAGGTCAAGATCAAGGTCATCCTTCAAGTTCAAAGGTATTTTTTTAAATTCAAAACTGCACCCACAGCCGAGCGTTGGCACCCGCTCTGCGGTGCTCTTGTTATAACAGTGAGATAGTACGTCATTGATAATGTAAATTCTTTCTGAATGGTACGTCGGAAAACATATTAATAACTCAGTTTGATGCATTAAATAAACAATCCTGATTGTCACATCGTAGTTAATTGCGTCAAAGTATTTACTTTAAACGAAATCATGATGTGATTATCGTATCACTTAATACTTAACTATTTTTTTCTCTATTCAATTATTTAAGCATTTACGTTTCAGTCATATGTTTATATATTATGTGTCAATTTTCAATGTTAAAATAAGGATACTTAAGATGCTTTTCATATCCGATGGACGACGTTTCTATACAAGCACATTTAGAAGTCACGCTGCCTTATAGCGGTTTAACTATGAACTATAAAAGTGATCCAGTGTTTTTTCCTATTCAATTTAAAATTAGCAAGTGGTTTTTCTACGCAGTGTTAAAGTCACATAAATACTCAAAATCAACGATTATTGCGTAAAATATTTCGTAAAATAATGTTAACCCCTAAACAATTAGTGTTCTTTATAGCGATAGCCAAAATTTCAACTATACATGTGGTCTGGTAACATAGATTTAACGAGATACAGTATGCTCGTTATTATTTTTTTGTGTCACAAAATATTCCATGTGAATTTCCCGCAACTATATCTATACATACGACACACGAACACTTACTTGGTACATGAACATTTGTTGAATATGTTGTACCACAAAAAGATTTTTTAAAAAAGCATTTAGTCCGCACAAGCCCATCAGGGACGATACTTTACGCACACGCATAATGCCCGGTTTCCCAGAGGGAAGCTAGAATATAACACAAGAGTAATTAGATTCATCAGTCAAGGGTGTACACTGTACCGTTCGTTCGATGGTTCAAAATACCTATAATTTTGCCCTGTTCCGAATGAAAAAGGAGGCCTCGTAGTCATAGTAACGCCTCTCCCTTAGCCCCGCGCAGCAATCAGGTCCTCGTCGAATGTCGACCCCAATTTGTCTCCCTTTCCACATACACCTGGGAAGAGAATGCGTGCAACGAAACGATTTACTACTTGAAATAACGAATACTTTACTTAGGTAGGTCATGCATTAAACTCCGCACAATATTATTTCCATTGAACAAACGCATGTATTTCCGTCGTGATGTTATAAAATATACTCAACTCAAGATAAAGTATATGTTAAGGTGTCGAAATTTGACGAATATCAATTAAAGATAACACTTTGAATTCTTAAGTTGCGTTAACAAATATTATTGAAATGCATTTTAAACGAATAATTCAAATACCTAGTATAGATTTAAGAAACCACAGTACTTCTGCATGCATGATAATCGCCGATAAATCTACAAACAACGAACACACATATACATATTATCGAAATGCATTTGAAACGAATTATTCAAACACCTTTTTCAGCTTTAAGAAATCACAATATTTCTTCATGCATGATAGTCACCGATAAATCTAAACGAATCTTGAACGCACAAACATCATTATTGTATAATCGAATTTGTTGCAGTGTCGTTGTTAATTAACAACGTTATGTTTTACTGCCCATAAACAAATCGTGTTTCTTTCTGATTAGTGTAAATGAGACCCACCGCGTTATGCTATTGTGTTATTATTTCCTAAATAAGAACACCAAATAATTACTAATATTCCGATAAACAACATTACATCGCTAATTATTTGTTATTATACTGTAATCTTACAATAATCAAATCGTTATAAAATGCATGTAAAAAAAATAATCATACATTGATAATTATAAGTACATGTATGTAGTAGATACACGATCGATAACGGCCTTGTCAAAGTGTAATCATGACCGTTCTATCTTAAAATATGTTATCATTTTGATATTCGCAATGATATTCATATCTACCTTTAAATAGTGTTTGTTTCCCCCCCCCCAACAATTATAATAGTATGTATGCTGATTGCATCTTCTATAGCTGTAACAATATGAAACAAAACTGTGGTTACTGTTACTAACGTTCAGATAAACATGAGTTTTAATCAGATTAAAATATACTGTGTAGTTTTGCATCCTGTTTTTTACCAGAAAAATCAATAATATGAGTACGTCCGTAAGTATTATGTTGTATGTAGGCGTACTAATTAGCCAGATTAACAATGCATCCTGTTCATATTAATGGTCTACATTTTTTAAATTTCTTAGTTGGCAGCATAAATTATTGCTACACGTGAAATAATCATGTTACCTTTAAACTACGCAGAGACACTGATGTATTGAATTAGTTCAGAATACCAGTGACAAGCAGCCCGATGATTTCGCGCAATGTCAATTACATTATTTTTATTATAACGCGTCTACAGTGAGTACGCAAAGTGAAGCAGGAGCAGTGGGCGAAAATGTACCGTTACCATCAACACAAGAACAACGCGTGCTGTCAAAAAAGACGAACTTGTGCAAACCTCATAAGTTTTGTTTTAGTTATTAATTGTCCAAAAACATAAAATAATAAGAAAGAATGTTAAATAACTAATATGCTGTCAAAATAAACTCACTTATGCAAACCTCATTCGGGATCGTTTTAACATTAATTGTCCAAAAACATAAAATAACAAAAAAAGAACGTGTAGTACATTCCGAGTAAGATGTGTTTTTTTCGCAATTATGAAATGATTTGTGTTGAATAATGACATCATGTACCGAAACAAATTATTTAAATTCCCTGTATAATGTTTTTATGACGAATTCATTCTTTTAACATACATGTACGAGGGCTCGACAGATTTGATTTAAGCCTGTCACCAACAGTATATGCAGAATCATGCACTCAATAGACGAAACGCATGTGAACGTTTATTACTTTTTTGGACATCATACTTCACAATTTCCGAACAACTGCCTCTTTTTAAAGCTACAATGTTACCGGGATTGATTCATGTACGTCAAGTATCGTCCAAGATCAGCCTGTGCAGTTCACATAGGCTTATCAGGGACGACACTTTCCGCTTTTATGGAATTTTTCGTTCAAAGGAACTCTTCTCATCGAAGATCCAGTCTAGGCGGAAAGTGTCGTCCCAGATTTGCCTCCGTGAACTGCATAGTGAACGCACTTGCATTAAGCCCGGTTTTCCAAGAGACCGGCAAAATCAATTTTTACGGTCATTTCTCTGCTTTTGATCGGCAAAGCTTGGCCTAGTAAATGTGAGTATATTACTGGTAACTGACCACCGTTATATGTCTCAAATACTTCTTTTTAGTATGGCGGTAATTAACAAGAAACATAATGTGATAATTGGATTTTAGCAACAAAATCACAATGAAGTAACAAGACACGTACAGTATACTTTAATGCAAAACAATATATACGGAGCCATATAACATTAGTGGAGAAATACATTTGTAACATTAAGAAACATGCATGTTGTGTAAAATATCAACAGGAATGGTGCATACTATTGTATAAAATAACATTCTGACCAGCAGAATGAATAAAATCTAACAATTATACCCCTGTATACATATGAGCCTTGCTCTATGAAAGACGGATTTAATGCATGTGCGTAAAGTGGTGTTCCAGATTAGCCTGTGCAGTCCACACAGGCTAATCAGGGACGACACTTTCCGCCTAAACCAGATTTTCGTCAAGAACAGTCTTCCTTTAAATGAAAAATACAAAAAAAGCGGAAAGTGTCGTCCCTGATTAGCTTGTGCGGACTGCACAGGCTAATCTCATTAAAAAAAAATCCAGGTTCTTACTCAGTTGGAATGTGGGTTTCCATGATAATAAGTTTTGAGTTACTGGACAAATAGTCCATGCAGTACAGAAACAGGTTTGTGCAAATCCTTCAACTTCAATGGTCCAAATAGGTATGCTACTATGCTACCAACAGTGGTATAACATGAAACAAATAACTATATGCCATCATTGATTGAGCATTCCCTGTAAACATACTAATTCAACACATGTGGAAGTTACAAATTGTACATAGAACCATAACGCAAAATCAAAAGAATCATCATATGAGGCACATTCTGGGAGAACTGCACATTCTGGGAGAACTGGGCTTAATGCATGTGTGCAGAGCTTCGTCCCAGATAAGTCTGTCCAATCCGCACAGGCTTATCAGGGATGGCACTTCCCCCTTTTATGATTTTTCTTTTGAAGGAAGTCTCTTCCTAGCAAAAATCCAGTTTAGGCGGAAAGTGTCATCCCTGATTAGCCTGTGCGGACTGCACAGGCAAATCTGGGACGACACTTTACGCACATGCATTACACCCCTTTTCCATATACGCTATCATTGATTGAGTTTCACTATAAACGTATACATAACATTTGACAGTTACAATTGTTAATGTAACCATAGCAACTGAGGAGCTGCGCCATGAGCGCATGATACGCCCGTCGTTCGCCAATGAAGTAGTAAGGTAATAAATAACCCTTTGAATCATTTTTTTACTTCAGTTTATTTGTATTTGAATACATGGTTTATTTTATAAGTACATGAGCATGGAGCGCCGTCTCCTTGACATTCATACCATATCTTTTTTTGAGTATATGTATGCATTTCTTTAGAGGATATGGAGTTGAAGTAAACCTGTTATAGATATTTTGACCAATAATAAAAGAGAAATGTAGATGGGTAAGTGGTAGTGTACAATCGGAATAGAAAAAAGCTCACCTTGTTCAATTTTTCAGGGATACTATTTCAATGGAGCATAATGTATCATCTTGCAACATCAATTTAGATTGAGGTTTGTCCATAGAGCAATTAGAAGAATACACAAGTAATATCTGCAAAAATGTTTGTCAATAATGTTTGTCATAAATGAGATGGTATACTCAAGATTTATTGACTGAGAGAAATCCAGATAGCTTTATGATCTGAGAAGTATGTCTCTAGTGTGCCACATTGGAAGTTGTCAATATTTGTGAATATCAAATCAATAGTGGATCCGTAGTCATTAGTAGGATCAGTTACCACTTGTTTGTAGTCCAGCTGTTGAACCATTAGTTTGTGCAGTCGGTTTTTGTCTGGTGTTTCTTTATTCCAATCAATGTTGAAATCACCCATCACTACTACTTTTGAATCTTTGATGTGTTTTTTGTGAATAGATAAAAGTAGCTCGCAAAGTTGTTTTGTTGGTTTATTTGGCGGTTTATACACATTTATTATAGCCAAATCTGCCATTGCTGTTGTTCTTGAGATTGCTATTTCAATGCCTTCAAAGGATTCATTTGATGGGAAATCANTCACCACTCAAAATGTGCAGCGCCATGAGATACACACGCATGCCAAATATCAAGTTGCTATCTTCAATATTGCAAAAGTTATGACCCAGGTTAAAGTTTTGGGACAGACACACACAATGACAGACACACACAATGACAGACAGACAGGCCAAAAACAATATACCCCCTCTTCTTCGAAGAAGGGGGCATAAAAACACAGTTTGGTGAATTATTATAATGCTACTCAGCAATATGACAAAGTTAACACACATTTCTATTTCCCGACAATTGTTTACTTATTCAAACGGTCACACATTATGCGCTACATCGTGATCCTACTTAAGAATAAAAAATAAACAGAATAACAAAATAATTTAAGAGTCATGGAATGTAAATTTAACAACTTCAACAAGAAAACACATGAAAATTACACATGCAATAGTACATGTATGTACAATTCTGACAAGTGGAAAGTTTTGCAATTTATAAAACAATTACACTCCTTAAATAATTTGATTATAAAAAATCTTTATAATATAATGCAAATAATTATGCAAACCTTTCATTTATCACATACATGTATGCTCAAGAATTGAGTATTTTACATAACAGTATAGTGAGCAATACATATGATATGGTTATATGTAAAATATATATAGCAAAGTAGGGCTCATATATTTTAAAGGTTTGTTCTATAGGGTGACATTTGTCAAAAGAATCAACAAAAGCAATCTGACATAAACTATACATACACATTACACAGACAAAGGCTAAGATTAAGGTTATTGCATAAAACTGGAAAAAAAATTGAATAACAAATAACAAGAATGAAAGGTAATGAATTTAAAACAGTAATTAAATGGAACCGAACTCGTACTTAAACGTGTTTGTATTACCTCAAATAATAATGTATGTAAACAATATTATGCAAACAATTATGGTACTTTTCATTCATCACATATGCTCAAGAATTGAGTTATTTTATATATCAGTATAGTGAGCAATACATATTATATTGTTATATGTAAAATATGGATACCAAAATAAGGCACATATATATTTAAAAGTCTGAACGCTTTGCTGTACGGGGGACTTTTGTCAAAAGAATCAATAAGAGTAATCTTACAAACTATACATACAAAATGACATAGATAAAAACTAAGATTAAGTTAAATGCATGAAACAGGAAAAAAATGAATAAAACATTACAAGTATGAAAGTCAAGGAATGTAAAATAGTAATTGAATGGAACTGAAGTAGTAAAAACATACATTTGTATTTAAACTTTGTTACCGTAACATAGTCTGCTAGACATATGAATGACTTCGAAAAATCAAATATAAGCAAAACAAGCTTGCAACAAGTTTCATTTTATATCAAAACAAGTAAGCAGGTGTAATATCTTTGGCAGATTATATCGTTTATTTTGACACATATAAAGCAGTTTGACAAAAAACAATACAGGTTTTTAAATTTTATCCTGCAAGTTTTTAGGACTTTTCTTCAATTTTTGCCACTTGTTTGGGTTTTTCCTGAAATAGCAAACGCCTCCAACAATTATTAAACCAACAACAAGCACCGACAGCACCAGCGCAACAATCAAAACCGTGTACGAGTGTGTTTTCGCAACATACACTCCCCCTGACTTCGTCTTGAAGTGTGCCATGTCACCCTTGATGTCCGCCTCGATTTTGGTCCACACTGAAAATCCGGTCGTCTCTGATGACCTGTAGATGGCGATATTGCTCTTGTCCTTGTCAACTCTCAAGGTCACCTCGATGTGCTTGCCTGGCTGTGTCAGCACACTTTCCGGGTGCATGATAAGGAAGTCACTGGCAAACTTTTCTCCAGCCTAGAAAGTGTTTTAACATTAAGTTTAAACCTATTTATTTTATCTTGATTGCATCGAAAGCCTAAGGCTTATTGAAACACTCTCGAGTCTGTTTCCTTGGGCTAAGAACCAGTACTTGGTGTCTTTGGGCGATATAGAAAGAACGCTGCCACAGTGGGGATCGAACCTGTGACCTCCCTGTCGCTAGGCGGACACCATATCCACTATGCAACAGCGACCTTGTTTTAACATTTGGAAAGAAACTATTAAGTTATTCTTGGATAGCATGTCATCATCTGGGTGTTAACCATCTCATGAATTTTGTTATTTCAAAGATGCTAGGAATGGGACCTATACTAAAGAACTGATTTTTGTCTACAATATAGTAGCCTCCGGCTTCGGAAAAAAATACAAAGGAAGAAAAATGACGAATCCCAGTGTTAAATCATTCTTGATTCTTGAAAAAATGCTTGATTTGCAATAACTTGTAAAGGGTTATAACTTTTAACAGCCCCTTGTATAAAGAAAACCAGTCCTGCATCATCATGTCTTAACTTCGTATTAATGTCATCACAGAAATATTCAAAATGATAATAAAGCTGAAAATTAAACCATCCTGAGGATTATTCAGAACATCAAGTCATAGTGATTAAATTATGTTGAAAAGCAACTAATAAATAGAGTTGTGATGATCAGTTATTGTGTTCAACATTAAGCCATCATAAGAACTTTCCCCATTTTTTTTCAAAACAGATGCTGTCTAGCAGCAGTTCTTTATATATGAGAGGGGCATAACTAGTTTTTAGAATGTTGATGAGCAAAAAGCTTTTAACTAAATATGAGTAATTTTTTATGACAATAATGGACCAGACACTAGACATAAAGCTTTTATGCATATTTTTTGTACATTATTATTTATAGTAACTGGCAAAGAGATTAGATGTAATCACATACATCTATGTACACCAGTAATTATCACACACATATTGTACTAAGGAATACATTTTTGTTTTTAATAACAAAAACTTCATGCAAAATCACACAATAAATAATCTTCGTTCCAAAAAGAAAACTAACAATTATTTGTTGAATATTCACAACATAGTTTTTACTCACCTTTAGAGACTTTGATATCTGGTCGACCTTGACCTTGTGTTTTGACCTTGACCACACCTCCAGTCTCAGCATTGTAAGTCCATCAAACACGCCTGCATCCACCTGCACTCTGCCAAACCTGTGGGACAATAAAATCATAACAACAATGCATTTGAGCTTGCTCCATGAAATGGGCTTTAATGCATGTGCGTTAAGTGTCCTCCCAGATCAGCCTGTGTCCGCACAGGCTAATCAGGGACGACACTTTGCACCTACACTGGATTTGCCCCAAGACGAGACTTTCTTTGAACAAAAAATACCATAAATGAAGAAAGTGTTGTCGAAGATTAGCCTGTGCAGTCCACACAGGCTAATCTGGGACGACACATTACCCAAATCTATTAGACCTCCTTTTCACAGAGAGAGGCTCATATCATATCTCTGTCATTCTTCGGGGATTCAGAGTGTGGATAAACAAACAAGCTTACTTAAACAAGCTTAATTGTATACAATAGTATCACACAAATCTTTAGAACTTTTATTTAAACTAGGCATGTGTCACAGAAGCTGATTTACACATGACGCATGTTAAGAAATTATATATTCTACAGTGGATTAAAAGACAAGGGGCCTTAGTTCTTCAAAACAGGTTAAAGTACAAATTCATGTCTTTTCCATCATCTACACATTAAGGTCATTCAGCTGTAAAAGTTTGAACTATATCAACAAAAGTACTAAAAAGACTTTTAGTACACACTATTTCGGGGACCTTATATTGTACAAAACAAAAACAAACATAGGGCCACAATAAAGCCAAATCTGGTCAATGCAATTGCTACAATTCTTCCTTTATGATCAGCTACACATTAAGCTGTCAAAGTTTTAGCTGTTCCGTTAGCACAGTGGTTAGAACGTGTGATTTTCAATTCTGCGTCCCGGGTTCAATCCCAGCTCAGGTGAGTGTAATAGGTGGTCACCTTACCGGACAGGTGGGTTTCCTCCGGGCACTCAGGTCTCCCCCCACAGCACAAGACCAGACAAAAATTCAATAACTTTCAGTAATAACTAAAAAGATGGAAATTGAAGTTTTAATTAAAAAAATAGTCTCAACTTTTGTGAATTTTGTAAGCAAATTAGGCAGGAGAGTTGGGACACACTCCATGTCTTCACATAATGCGGCCTCTGGACCGTAAGGACCACATAAACTTTGAAATACACACACACATGTTTAAGCTCTATGCATCAAGCCATTAAAGAGGGGAAGAAAACACAAAGTGTAAAAACAGACAAAGTGCTATAATTCTGCCCAAAGTTTCAGCTGCATCCAGTGTCAGAAATTAAAGTAATTGAAATAACAAGCTTTGAGACATGCTGATGGAAAGACAAGTGCTATGCTTAATGCCTCCAAGTCTGTGGGGGGCATACAAAACAACAGGACCAACACATATCCAGGGCGCAGGATTACATGACTTTGTGGGGTTCTCAATTTAACGTTATTGGATGTAAACACACCATTAAATGGTGCTTTTTTTTCAAATAAATTTTTAAAACTATTTTTCTTAAGAATTTTAACTAGTGCATAAAATACAGTTTTTTATGCTGCTTATGGCAATGTGAAATACATCAGAATTTTGTTATTTAATAAGCATGTGTTTTTGTTTAAAAAAAATGATGGGTACAGCATTCATGTACACGGTTATGATTCACACAACCTGAAATTTTAAAACCGATTTCAGACTTATTCAAAGATTTTTTTCTTCAATCTTAAGATATTGGCACAAACTGCAAAAAAACTGTCTTTTATGCACTTAAGATGTTTGCAAATGTATTTCAATAACTTGAGATATTTGCAAAAATAAAGTTCTTAACGATGTGTTTACATTCTGTCCAGCCCGTTCGTAAATCCCAAAAACCCCGTTGATCCTGCACCCTGATATCAACAAATATGAACATCACATACCCATCTGGCAAGACCACCTCTCCCCCAAGCTGTCCAATGGCATCATCTATGAACACAACATCTGTCACCATGATACGACCCTTCTGATCGCGGTTGCTGAAGTTGTTGTTGCGTGTTGACACGTAGTGGTATGTGCCCAGTTGAGTTATTTGACGTGGACCCAGGTCGAAGTACGGTGAGGCCTCATCTAGATTCACTCCAACCTTATCTGAGCGACAAACACATCAAGTCAAATAAAAGCCACGTTCCGGTAAAACTGGGCTTAATGCATGTGCGTAAAGTGTCATCCCAGATAAGCCTGTGCAGCCCTAATTATTGTTTACAAGATACCTCCTTTAAACAAAACATTCCCTTAAAGCAGAAAGTGTCATCTCTGGGACATCACTTTATGCAAATGTATTAACCCTTTGAGTGCTGGAACCGGATTTTAAAGGCCTTTGCAAACAGTCTGGATCCAGATGAGACGCCACAGAACGTGGCGTCTCATCAGGATCCAAACTGTTTGCTATTCCGATAGTATTCTTTGAAAAAAATCGAAAAAAATGCTAATTTTACAAATTCAGCAGACGACATTTTAGCAGACGACAAATTTCACAGCATGCAAAGGGTTATACCAAGGTTCCCAGGACGAGGCTCATATTACATAAGTAAATGTGAAAGTCTGTTGGACTTAAGAGAAGGGAAAAAAACGGAGTACGGTTACTTAAAAGATCCAGCTTAATAATTTTTTTTTTTTTATTTGATTAGCATTTGAAATTGCATTTCTTAAGTGATTATAAGTACAGTATATTACCTGATATGTGGTTTACTAAACTGTGAGATTGAGTTAATAAACAATCATAAACAGACTCTATTTGAAGGTTACCAAATTGTTAAATGGAAAGTGTTTATAACAAGAGCACCGCCTAGGTTATGGCAATTTTAGCAAAATTGTGGGGGTGTGGTCATTTATTACATTATCTTTCAAAAATGAAAAAAAAAAGAAAAAACATTTTTTTTTATTTTTTTTTAGGGGGGGGGGGTTACTT
>VMBQ01002518.1:0-32190 GCA_007657795.1 Dreissena rostriformis | reverse complement strand
ACAAGGTTTTACTAGAGCCATATAAGGAAAACTGCCACGCCCTTTGGCGGCCATGTTTTTCATTCAACTGTAACCATTTTCTAACTTATCCAAGATATTATTGGGACACATGTTCTGACCAAGTTTCATGAAGATTGGTCTAAAAATGTGACTTCTAGAGTGTTAACAAGGTTTTACTATAGCCATATTAGGAAAACTGCCACGCCCCCTGGCAGCCATGTTTTTCAACCAACCGGAACCATTTTCAAACTTGTCCAAGATATTATTGAGACACATGTTCTGACCAAGTTTCATGAAGATTGGACAATAAATGTGACCTCTAGAGTGTTAACCAGGTAAATGTTGACGCTGCACGACGGACGACGCACGACGGACAAAAGGCGATCAAAATAGCTCACCATGAGCACGTTGTGCTAAGGTGAGCAAAAAACAACAACAAAAAAACAACAATATTAACCTTATCCTTAGGACACATTTTCCTTGGTCAATGTCTGGCATAGTCCAGTTGTATCTGTTGGGGTAGCCATCTAGTCCGTTACCAAGGTGATTGTCGCGGCTGAACAGGGTCTCGTGGCAGTCCGGGGGTGGGATCCCATGGGCGGGGGACTCCTTCCACTCTCCCTTGACCCCCTGATCATTGGCAGGAAATTTGAAATTCTGAAATGGAAAATTTACACTAACATTACAGGAATTACACTGAATTATAGATGAATGCAAGTTTTGAGATAAAAAAAGACTTGTTTACAATACAAACGCTCAAACAAGTGACAGCTTTTGTCTCAGTACAATTTTATTTTTTTTAGAAAACACCAACAAGACATGTGCCCATAATTCAAGGATGCCCCTACATCACACTGTTGTCTAACAACTGTACAAATGTCAAAAACAAGCTGTTTTATGCCCAAATTTGACATTTGACTTCCAAGTGTGATCAAGACTTTGAGGTAGAGAGACAGGCGGTTTACATCTGCACTACTTTATTTTTAAATCAATCAATATATGGCAAAGTTACGGCGGCTTCACAAAATTTTCAAACTGACATCCTGGCACCTGAACAGGTGGACAGAGAGACTGCTATGTGCCATCTTCTTCAAAGGCAGACATAATAATAAATAATTTTGGAACTGCATATTATTCCGTATTTTATACAATTCCAGAATTAATTGAAAGATGAACATCCTTACCACACAATCCTGTGCATTGTTCGGAGCATAGACATTTGCGGCGTCCATTTTTTCCAGGGTGTCAAGAGGCAGTACACACTGCCAGCGTGGTTTGACATTTTCACTCTCATTCTTGTAGTGGGCACATCGTCCCACCGTGTTGGTCAGAACAGCAATATCCTACAGTAAGGCACAAATAAGTTTAGACACAGTGTGCACAGGCTTATCAGGGACAACAAGTTCTGCCTTGACTTGATTTTCGTTAAGAAAAGACTTACTTTAACCGAAAAATTCCATAAAAGCGGAAAATGTCGTCATTGATAAGCCTTTGCAGACTGCATCACATTATAAATTCCCAATAATTTGACCATTCATAGACTTAGTTCAATCATAAACACACGTCTATGAACAATCAAAATCCAATGGCAATATCCTACAATAAGGCAAAGCCTTGTTCTGGAAAAACTGGGCTACTTGCATGTGCATAATGTGTCGTCCAAGTTTAGCCTGTGCGGACTTGGCACAGGCTAATCAGGGACAACACTTTTTGCATGAACTGGATTTTTGTTCAAAAGAAACAACCTTCAAACAAAAATAACCATTTAATCTGAGAGAAGAAAACAGCACAGGCTAATCTTGGATGAAGGAACATCCATGAAGCCCCTTTTTACCACGGTGAGGCTCATATCACCAAAATAGTAAACCAACAACAATTTTAACTAAACCCTTTGCATGCTGGGTAATTTGTCGTCTGCTAAAATGTCGTCTGCTGAATTTCTTAAATTAGCATTTTCTTCGATTTTTTTCAAAGAACACTATCAGAATAGCAAACAGTTTGGATCCTGATGAGACGCCACGTTCTGTGGCGTCTCATCTGGATCCAAACTGTTTGCAAAAACCTTCAAAATCCGGTTCCAGCACTCAAAGGGTTAAAATCATTATCTGCATTCTGGTGAAATGAATAAAATATTCATGCCCTTTTTTAGTCATCTTTTGTAACATTTTAATTGTTCATCATTAACATTCACATCACATTAACAAAATTCCCAAATAATCATACCATCAAGACTTAGTTCAATCATAAACACAAGTCCATCAACAATCAAAACACATCAATTTTCATAAGACATACATGTTTCTATTGTAAACGCTATTTCATTACAACCGTACCTTCCACGGACTGGGATGCCAATATGGATAATAATCACGTTCTTCCGTACACTCGTAACCATAGCGATTATTTCTGCCATTGTTTTCTTGTCGGGTGGCGGTAGCTGATTGCTTGATCTTGCCTTCCATATTCTGCAATAACAGCATTAACAGATAATTATGTGGAGAACAATACAAAAAAGTAAAATATTAACATTAAAAATGTGTCCATATGGCACGGATGCCCCCAGATTCCACTCTCAACTCAAAACTCAGCTTCTGTCACAAACAAGCTGCTTTAACTAAGTTTACTATTGAATTCTAAGTGTGACCCTTGACCCTTATGGTAATGAGATGGGTGATAGTTGTGACACTCATTTCCTCATTTGAAATTTGCAGTAGGAATGACAAAGTTATAGTCTGGATATGTCAAATGATTGTTTTGTGCGAAGCTATTTTAAAATCAATCAATGTGAAGCAAAGCCATGGCTGAGACAAGAAACTTCACAAAGACATGCAGACAAACATACCTACAGACAGACCATGTGGCTGTTACATGTTGCACTCTAAGAAGGGGTGCAAAAAAACTCATTTAATATAAATTTATCTCACATAACTTAAGATACATGTGGGTGTTAATATGGGTATTTTTTTAACTAAATGCAGTCCTTCTGTGCCTTAACGCTATCAAAGGGCAATCCACCTCAGTAAAACAGATTATTTTGATGTTTCATCTGTTTAAGAAAGTTTACCAAAAAGGTGTATTCCAATTCTTTGAATTTAAAGGGCTAGCTAGGTGTTTCTGCAAAAAAAGACAACTTAAATTTAAGCCCGCTCTGGGAAATCTGGGCTTAATTCATGTGCATTACGTCTTATCAGAGATTAGTCTGTTCAGAATGCACTGGCTAATAACGGACACCACTTTCCGCTTTTAATGATTTTTTTGTTTGAAGGTCTCTTCCCAGCAATAATCTTGTTTGGACGAAAAGTTTCTTCCCAGATTAGATGATGCGAACTGTGGAATGCACAGGCTAAACTAAGAGGACACATTACGCACATGTATTAAACCCCTTCTTCCCACAGGTGGTTAGCGTGTTGCTATGATATTAATTAGTTAAAACATCATTTAGAATAAATAGAAATCAAATTATAACGAAAAATCAACTTCCTTGAAAAAAAAATTTCATTATCAAAATATAAATGTTTGTATACATGTATATATATATTTATATTTGATAGTGAAATATTTTTTTTTCAAACAAGTTGATTTTTCGTTATATTTTGATTACTTTTCTTTCAAATGATTTTTAACTTAATTAATATCATCATAGCCACACGCTATCCACCTGTGCTTTGAATAAGGTTCATTGAGACTAAGTCATTTCATGACTGCTTTTTCTACAGTACCTGGTCGGCTGTGAAAAGACCCAAATTTCTCATGCGATAGAGACACCTCAGGTAATGCATGGAGTCCTCGTGCATTCCATACTTCTCATCTGTGTTGCAGTCAGTATTGGCACACTTTGCCTTGTCCACAGGAATTGTTCTGCAAAAGTGATTATATGCTATAGGCCAAGAGCATGGGAAAATGCAAAAAACAAGAAACTAAACCAATGTACTTTTACATTTGCATGTGCATCTTGCTTAATTAAATACTACTCTGCTTAGATCGTTTTATTAAAAAAATAAATTTAAAAAACTGTTTATAGTAACTGTTAAAGCTTCTGTTCACATAGGAGCAGCACCCTGTGAAAAGGGGGATTAATGCATGCGTGTAAAGTGTTGTCCAAGATTAGCCTGTGCAGTCGGCACAGGCTAATCAGAGATGACACTTTCCGCCTAAGCTGGATTTTTGCTAAGAAGAGACTTTCTTTAAACAAAAAATATCATAAAAGGGGAAAGTGTCGTCCCTGATTAGCCTGTGGGGACTGTACAGGCTAATCTGGGACAACACTTAACCAGCATGCATTAGTCCCCCTTTTTCACAGAGCGCGGTCATATTAATTGTATGACCTTGTGTACTATGGTGAAGGATATATTGACAAACTTCAAAAATTGTCGGTTAATATTAAATCAAACAACACACCACTACCGCTGATAAGGTTAAGTGGATCGATATTTTTTGTAAGACCTGTCCTGTAGATATAACTGATATATAATTGATGCATGGGTGTAATTTTTCGCAAACAAATAAGTTGATAAGCAAACAGCTTCAGTAAAAGGATGTGTCCACTTTATCGGTTATTTACACTGTCTGAAACATGGTGTTGATCACTGCACAGATAGGGGAAAATGTTGAACTTAAATTAGGTCAGGTGTTGTTATTTTGTGCTGACCAATCTATTTTCATAGCTTTTGTTTTCTTTTGGCTGAATCAATAATTTGTGACAAAGACAATATCAATAAAAAAATATCCGAATGAATCACATTAATAAATTTAACATAAGTGTGAAATATAATGAAAGAGAAACATAAGAAGCTGATATGGTATTATATTTTTTACAAATTAAGAATGATTTTAAATTACTTCAATAAATACAAAATTGCTGCAAACAACTATCTAAAACAGTGACAAAGTAAAAATGAAGTGATATGCCCAATTGAAGGCAAGGTGGTTCATGTTTCAGGTGTTTTATGAATGCAAATACATGATGAGCTTTAATACGTGACATAATTATCTTCAATACGTGACATAATTACCACCAACAAACCCACAAGTTGCATGTTTCAGGTGTTTTAATGAATTCAAATACATGATGAGCCTCAATACGTGACATAATTACAATGTACATGTATCTTCAATACGTGACATAATTACAATGTATCTTCAATACGTGACATAATTACCACCAACAAATCCACAAGTTGCATGTTTTAAGTTCCCCACCTAGATCAGATGTGGTAATCTATATGCTCATTATAAAACACTGCTGGGGTGTTGATGTCACTAATGGTGACCAAGCTATAAATCATGAAATGTAAGCATTGAAAAGTCCATATTAGACACAATTATACTCACACTGGGGGTTTAAATATGTGGACACTAATCTTAGTGTTATTTCAGATAGGCAAATCTACTGAACTCATAAACAAACAGTGAATCAACATTTTCTACTTAAAAAACTGTGAAGCAACATTTTTGTACTAGAAGAAGAAGATCTTGTGACATGTATCTTTATTCAATTTCCCTCTTAAGAAAAATAATGATCATAATGTGCTTGAATTACTTTACACTATACTGGTCTTATTAATAATAGGATCTGTCTAACCACAGGCATTCAGGCATGTGACATTCATGACCAAAATTCAGAGCTGCTTATTATTAACAGTTCAACATTTGTTGATTTAAGAAAAAAATACAAAAAAACATATTACAATAAAATCCATCTGTTATTAAATATGTACAATTGCTACAATCAACCAATAGGTCTGAACTAATAAAACTTTGTTTATTTGTTAAGGAATTGTTGAGTATCGTGTTAAATTTGTTAAGTTGTATAACGTTATTTACCAATTGTTCATCCTCTGTACATGTGTACTTCAATATACATTTGTTTTGTACATATTTATGTTTGTTGACACTTGTTTTCTGCGCATATACATGTTGACATATATCATTTCCAACCGCATGTTATGTTGATGATGTACATTGTGCGCGTGAAATAAAATGTCTGTCTGTCTGTCTGTCTACATAATATGTCAGATGTGCTCTAAGCATGGTGTAAAGGCGGTTCAGTACCCTCTCTGTCAAAACATAACCCAAACATAATGATCAAAACAGGCATATCATCACCATCATAGTCATCATCATCATAGTTAGCATAATTGTTCTTCTTCAGATTATCAATATTACAACCTGCCTTCAACACGCATTGGCCTTGATCCATGTTAATAACACACATACTTACGTCTGGTCACTGCGTTATTACTTTGAAACATGGGATATATACTTTCATAAGATATATAATCTCATGCAAAATATGTGATAATAAATATATAATATATATTATTTATCTTAACATTGTTGACAACATGTAAATAATAATGATGACAGTTATAAAGATTTTGATGATCAATGACACTGTTGAAGGTGATGATGGTTGCTGTCATGACAATTTTGATGACGATGATATTGATGTGTGAACTGCTCAGGCTTATCTGAGATGTCACTTTACGCACATGCATTAAGCCCCGTTTACCCAGAACAAGGCTCAAACACTGAATGTTAAGTTCTATTATCTAGATTCAAAAATCCTGTTTAAAGCGGAAAGTGTCTTCTCAGATTAGCCTGTGCAAATTGCACAGGCTAATCTGAGATGTCACTTAACGCACATGCATCGAGCCCAATTTACCAAGAACAAGGCTCGAATAAACACTGAATGATAAGGCTATTACTCTGTACTGGTGCCATCCCTGATGTTGGGTCCACACATGTATTGCAGGATGAGCTCACAGTGGCTGTTCTTGTCTGAACACGAATGCTGGTTGGTCCTGCAATAAAGGCATTGTAAGGTTGAGAATTAAACTGTATATCTGTTTAACATGTAAGCTGTGTTCTAGGAAAACTGGACTTAATGCATGTGCATCCAGTATTGTCCCAGATTAGCCTGTGCAGTCTGACTGCACAGGCTAATCAGAGACAAAACTTTCAGCATTTACGAAATTGTTTGCTTAAAGCAAGCATCTATTCTACCAAAATCAAGTCTAAGCAGAAAGTGTTGTCCCAGACTAGCCTGAGCAAACTGCAGAGGTAAATCTGGGACCACCTCTTATGCAAATGCATTAAGCCACGTTATCCCAGAGAGTGGCAAATTTCTATACAAGATATAATGGTTTCCGTGTTTAGCAAGTTGGATTGGTGGAACTGATGCATACACATATTCGATTATCTTCATTTGGAGCATACTTGTGAATGTTTTGTACACAAATAAGATTTAATGAAGGGTCTCATTGTATGATGATATGTTTTTGTTACAAACACAACCAAGCTGGAGCAATCTTTTCCAGGTATTTCAGCAAGAAATAAAACAGATACAATATGACATCAGAAAACTATGTATTCAATAAGATCCATAATTTGAAATGATAAGTGGTTGAGACCCACAATTTAGCCTAGGGATAACTGATTCAGAAAATGATGCCCATTAAAGGCCTGAATATAAATTACCCAATCATTCTCCCACCCTTCACCTTCGTATGTACCACCTTTTAATTTTTATCATCACAGAACTTTTAACTGAATGTCCATGGTTAGAAAATAACATTTTTTGACATTGTTACCAGTCCATGTCATTTAAATATTTCTCATACAGAGGAAATATGAATTTTCTCAGAAAATCTAGGGACCACAGTAATTTTTAGGGTGTATTTTGGGCTGAAATTTGGCTTCATTCTCCTGTCTTAAAGTTTTTCCTCTAATGACTTAAAATTACCCTCTCAATGTAAGCTTTAATTGGAATCAAAATTGACCAAATATGGACAAAAATTGAAAGGTCAGACACATTTATGTTCTCATCAAACCAAATCTGAGCGTGAAATTATTAAGCATTTGAAGCAAAGTATTAATGTTTTGCAACAAAGAAGAATATAAAAATGTAGTACGCTTATCAACAAAATATAATTCATCTTTCGCCTTAAACTTCCCCATCGGAAGGCCCCGCCACCTTTCCCCAAAAAGGTGAAAAAAACATCGGACCATTGGCTNTGAGACGCCACGTTCTGTGGCGTCTCATCTGGATCCAAACTGTTTGCAAAGGCCTTTAAAATTCGGTTCCAGCGCTCAAAGGGATAATTTGCAATTATAAGTGGTTGAGACCCACAATTTAGCCTAGGGATGACTGATTCAGAAAATGATGCCCATTAAAGGCCTGAATATAAATTACCCAATCATTCTCCCACCCTTCACCTTCGTAAGTACCACCTTTTAATTTTTAACATCACAGAACTTTTAACTGAATGTCCATGGTTAGAAAATAACATTTTTTGACATTGTTACCAGTCCATGTCAGTTCAATATTTCTCATACAGAGGAAATATGAATTTTCTCAGAAAATCTAGGGACCACTGTCAGTAATTTTTAGGGTGTATTTTGGGCTGAAATTTGGCCCCATTCTCCTGTCTTAAAGTTTTTCCTCTAATGACTTAAAATTTCCCTCTCAATGTAAGCTTTAATTGGAATCAAAATTGACCAAATATGGACACAAATTGAAAGGTCAGAGATATTTATGTTCTCATCAAACCAAATCTGAGCGTAAAATTATTAAGCATTTGAAGCAAAGTAATGTTTTGCAACAAAGAAGAATATACAAAATGTAGTATGCTTATCAACAAAATATAATTCATCTTTCGTCTTAAACTTCCCCATCGGAGGGCCCCGCCACCTTTCCCCAAAAAGGTGAAAAAAACATCGGACCAATGGCTTGTGAGCTCATGCTAATTTCGGTTGCTGATATAAATTGATATAAATTGTACACGTGACTTAAATGTCTTACCACTGTATTTGCAGTTTGGAGCCAGCATAATAATACATTGGTTGTGGTCCCACATTGTATCCACCACGGTTGTTGTTTTGTGAGTCAAAAAGTCTGAAAGTATACACAAGAAATGTTAAAGAGCTTAATAAACAATTGTAATGAAGCTAGGAAACAGTATTTCATGTTGGCCCTAGTATATTGCTTAACCTAGAGGGAAAAGAAGTAAACTCTTAAAAATGTTTTTTTCTTTGTATTCACTTGCTACACAATTTTTTACTCAATGTGAACCATTTCTGAAGTCAGAACTGGTCCCAAATATAATTTGGGCAAATTCTTATGATCCAGTATGATCAATTTGTACATAAAAATGTTGCCTTCATACCGGTATATCACAAGAGTCTTGTAGACTTTTTTTATTGTGCCTTGTCAATGGAAAAAATATTTTCTGTGAACATGTTATCACATTTCCTCTTGGGTGGGTTTTATTATGACACTGTTGTGGAAGATGGGAATCCAATTTTGTACAATGTTGAGAAATAAACTGTCGCATGAGTTAATAATGATCCTGTTCATTGGACCTCTGACCAGTACGTCATGTGTTTATTAGGAAATGTCTATACGTTACTTGTGGTTAAATATGAAAGTGCACTCTTCTTTTTTGTTTTTTTTTTCAATCAAATTTTAAATTCTATTGAGAAGTGTGATTTTGCTTGTTATTATAATATGTGAAATGAATTTTGCAAAAAAAAGTAAGATAATAAAAGAAAATGTTGTGTTGAAAAAGTTCAAAAGCAGTGTAGATTTTAATTAAGAACATGAGCATAATAATTTTTAAATCAACATGCGACAGGCACCAACCCCCTCCTACGCTGCCTTGGCCCTGTGCCTGACCAAATTCCTGTTGGAAAAGCCTGCTCTGTGCACTGTGTGGTTTGAAAATAATGCGTAACCTAAGTTGTAAAGACTAAAGTTAATATCAACTGCGCAAAATGTTGAAGCCAAAATTATTTTTTTTCGCTTGAAATAGCATGGAAGATATGCCTGATAAAAGTGATATGAAGCAAAAACAATAGACTTGTATGTGTGATCTTGACATTGAGCTGGTGGGACTGACTCATACCTCCTGCAAATAGACTTATGGTCTTAAATTAAATGAGCAAGCCCAGTTTCATGTTTGTATGCCCCCTTTTAAAAAAAAAGGGGGGGGGATATTGTTTTTGGCCTGTCTGTCTGTCTGTCATTGTGTGTGTCTGTCTTAAAACTTTTACCTCTGGGTAAAGTTTTGTCATTACTTTTGCATTATTGATGACAGCATCTTGATATTTGGCATGCATGTGTATCTCATGGGGCTGCACATTTTGAGTGGTGAAAGGTTAAGGTCATCTTTCAAGGTCAAAGGTTAAAAAAAAAATCAAAGCACATTAGGGGTCATTGTGTTTCTGACAAACACATCTCTTGTTTCTTTCTTTTCTTTAAATGGTATAGATTTATGGAGAAAACAAAAAATGTAACCGACAGATTGACTGGCCATTTTATAATCCCCCTCTTGCATTGCAGCAGGCAATTTTAAGGAAAATAAAACAATACTATTTCAAATTAAAGAGTGCCTTAAAGTGTATAACATGCTGACAATTAGTGGTGTACATGTATTTTGAGTCGGCAAGACAATAACAAATAACATAAGCTGCAAAGCTTTTGAACCGACTATACAACAAATGTAAACAGTAACACAAGAGTTACAAGCAAATTCGTTGAATTGATATCCCCCCGCCAAACTAGAGCTTTGTCACAGAAAAAAGAATTTTTCAAGATACAAAGGGCCATAACTCCGTTATTAACAGATGGTGTACAATATGCTATTTGGCGCGCATCATCCTCTTATCCATATATATACTCATACCAAGTTTCAATGAAATCCGCCAAAGCACTTCCAAGATATGGCTCCGGACACAAAAGTGCCGGACTGACAGACGGAAGGACAGACAACGCCAAAAACAATATCCCTCCGCCTTTGGCGGGGAATAAAAAGCTAGATAGAGAAAGACACATCTAAATGGATGTAGAAATACAAATACATAATCAATCAATATAATTTAAGGCATATAACACAAATCAAACTTGACACATTCCTGACTTTCCTGCTCAGGTATTGCACTAGGAGGAGCATGTACTTTAAAACAGATACCATCTGGCTTTAGTTATTCTTGAATGCTCTGAGCTTTTTTGAGTACGTACGTACAGCTCAGGGTCAATATAGCTGGGAGTTGGATTCAGAGCTCCAGATAAGGTTTTGTGAAATTCTCAACGTAACTACCAGATTTTCAAAAATAATTCTTAACTCTGAAATTTTATTCTTAACGTTACTTGTAACTAAGTTTCGGAAAATAATTCTTAACTTTTCTTAATGACCTAAAAATAAATAATAATGGGTATTTTCATGCAAAAAANTTTCTGTCTGTCTGTCTGTCATTGTGTGTGTCTGTCTTAAAACTTTTACCTAGGGTAAAGTTTTGTCATAACTTTTGCATTATTGATGACAGCATCTTGATACTTGGCATGCATGTGTATCTAATGGGGCTGCACATTTTGAGTGGTGAAAGGTAAAGGTCATCCTTCAAGGTCAAAGGTTAAAAAAAAAAATCAAAGCGCATTAGGGGTCATTGTGTTTCTGACAAACACATCTCTTGTTTCTTTCTTTTCTTCAAATGGTATAGATTTATGGAGCAAACAAAAAATGTAACTGACAGATTGACTGGCCATTTTATAATCCCCCTCTTGCATTGCAGCAGGCAATTTTAAGGAAAAAAAACAATACTATTTCAAATTGAAGAGTGCCTTAAAGTGTATAACATGCTGACAATTAGTGGTGTATTTAGAGTCGGCAAGACAATAACAAATAACATAAGCTGCAAAGATTTTGAACCGACTATACAACAAATGTAAACAGTAACACAAGAGTAACAAGCAAATTTGTTGAATTGATATCCCCCGCCAAACTAGAGCTTTGTCACATAAAAAAGAATTTTTCAAGATACAAAGGGCCATAACTCCGTTATTAACAGATGGTGTACAATGCTATTTGGCGTGCATCATCCTCTTATCCATATATATACTCATACCAAGTTTCAATGAAATCCGCCAAAGCACTTCCAAGATATGGCTCCGGACACAAAAGTGCCGGACTGACAAACGGAAGGACGGACAACGCCAAAAACAATATCCCTCCGCCTTAGCTGACTTTAGTTATTCTTGAATGCTCTGAGCTTTTTTGAGTACGTACGTACAGCTCAGAGTCAATATAGTTGGGAGTTGGATTATTTCAACTACATCTGGCTTATTTGTCTTTACCATATAAATAAACAAAAATGCACTACGAATTTAAATATTCATAATCAAACCTGTTTGCATTGGCACGGCCCCTTCCATTTTCATTCAGTCTATTATTTGAGCCCCTGAAAACGAAATGACAAAAATTGGATATTCAAAAAGATTAGTCAATATTAATGATTTGCATGTTTAACATTAGAGACTGATGATTATTTATTATCTTCCATTACTGATTAACAATTATAATTATTAAGATATTATAATACATGCTTATTAACTACACAATATACATGAAGACTTCAGTAAAGGTTAAACCTACCTAAGACCGTGTAAATATATGTCACCGTGCACTTCTAAACTCATGCTAACCAACAGCAGAAATATTCTCACACATGTCTTCATATCGAACGCTAAATCTTTAACTCAGAATGTAAATAAACAGTTTTAATTAAATGTTATGCCAACCTATTCTAGCCCGATTAATTTTGTAACATTTGCATAACTAAGTAACGTGACTGCAGTAGACATAATGAAATAAGAGATGATGAACTTCTGAACCTTATCAACTTAAACAATAACGTCATCAACCACTCCAATTTTAATTGATCACATTCAAGTGAGTCACAATAACTTCTTTGTCGTAGTTGTTGTAGTTTGACTGTCATTGTTATGCGGTAAATCGGCGTAAACAAATAACACCTCGAGTAGTAGGATTTAATGTGTTTAAAAAAAACATATCAATAACAAAATAGCACCACACTATATGGATTTTTGTTTTTAAACATAACTCCATAAAATACATCGTATTAACTTAAAAATTAAATCACAAAAAGTAATTATTTTGGAAAAAAATAATAGTGCTAATTGCGCAGGAATATGATTAATTGGTATTGAAAGCGAAAGTTACTTCCGTGTTTATTTCTGGTGTGGAGACTGTCAGGTAAATACATTCTGTGAATTTATCAAAATGCGAATTTTAAAATTGAAATTAAATATAAAGTTTTATCATTTTGATGAACTTATGTTGTTTTGAATGACTTACAAAGACTTGTCTCTACAGAAAAGATGAACTTGTGAAAAAATATATTGATTAGGTGTCTATGTATTTTTATATTCGTGTAATTTGTCCTGTAAATCCAAGTTATAATTTGCAATGTAATTACATATTAAATTAGTTAGATTACAAAAAAATATGAGAATGTACATTTAATGAAATATAAGTTTCTGAAGAATAATATAAAAGGGAAGTGAACCATTTCACAAGTTTAAGTTATTATGTGACATGTATTATTGTATTTGCATACACATTTACACATTATAATTTGCTAAAAATTGATAAAACTAAAACTGTTCAATTCCTATTCCAAGGTGCCTACACCACGTGACTTTTTAAGATCTGTGTTGGGAGTTGTAAAGTTCGACCCAGGTATTATTTTTAAGGATGTCTTTTTAAATATTTCACCATTATTAATGGGATAAAGTGGAGAGCCCGCTCATTCGTGAGAGTTTTCTATAGGTATCATGATTTTCTTTAAACAAATAAGTATATTTTCAGTGAAGTGCAACCCCGCGTTTGAATGGTTAGAAAAATGTCGGATCAGTGTGGGGATTTCATATTACAGGCGCGCGATTGCACTTTACTTTAAAAAACACTTATTTGTTTAAAAAAAATCATGACACCTTTAGAAAACTCTCAGGAATGAGCGGGCTCTCCACTTTATCCCATTAAAAATGATGAAATATTTAAAAAGCAACCTTAAAAATGTTACCTGGGTCGAACTTTATTCTCCCAACACAGATGTTAAAAAGTCACGTTTTATTCTCCCAACACAGATCTCAAAAAGTCATCTGGTATAGGCACCGTGTATTCTTTAATCTGTCATTTGAAGAACATTTAATAGCATACTGCAAAAGCTTTCAAATATAATTTAAAGAGGCATGTGAACCTAACAGCTAGAATAATATGATTGTGTTTAAAAAATAATGCTTCATATGGAGCATAATGAATTAATCTTAATATTTTAGGTGAAAATATTTTAAAACACACCTGTTTTATGTGTCGATCTATAGTTAAACATGTGTTCTAGAGCATAACAACAAAAACTGCATTAAAATCGCCAATCAATGTTTTGACAAAATACTGGCTAGACTTAGCTCCCTGTAGTATTATGTGTATCATGTACACAGTTTCTCATTATATCGGCCCTTCTGATTGGTTGCCCTAGGTTTGTTGCTATGCGCATGTGCTTGTTCTATAAATAGTTTCCTAATGGATAAACAAACTCTTTCTCATATTGTTCTGTAAATATTGTTAGATTTTTTTCACAAATATGCGGATTATAAACCTACTTATAAACCATAAACAAACAACACAATTATGTCTTAAATAATTTAAAAACCACATCATTACCCAGGATTTAACATGACCTACTTTCCAATCAAAATATGAAATCATATAAAAAATGATCGTCTTAATAGTCATTAATGTACACTTAATAAAATAAAAGTTCTAAAAATTGAAAAACATTGACCGTCCTGCACTTCTTGAGGGTTTTTCCGAGTGGACTGGTTAAAGTCACGATACAATGAGGAGGGCCGATACTAGGAGAATAANAAATTTTTGGTGGGTGTGGCCTATGTGGGCGGGGCGCCCCAGGGTTGGGAATGGGGCCATGCATGGTTGAGATTGACCGTATTGTCATAAGAGAGGTCCAGTATCAATTTGAAGTGAATCGGTGTAGAAATAAAGAAGTAAATGTAAAATAACCTAAAAAAATGAGTGATAATTTCTGACGCGGCCCCACCCCAACCCCTATAACTTTTGACCCAGGGGTCAGATCAAAATTCCAAATAGTGCAGGGTCGCACATATGCTCATAGCTACCATATGTGTAAGTTTCAAGGTTCTAGTGCTAATAGTGTAGGAGGAGATATTGGCCAGGACGGACAGACAACCGGACAGACGGATGGCGGAGATCACCACAATATCCCCACCTTTTTTTCAAAAAGTGTGGGGATAATGATGAAATATTTAAAAAGCAACCTTAAAAATGTTACCTGGGTCGCATTTTATTCTCCCAACACAGATCTCAAAAAGTCATGTGGTATAGGCACCGTGTATTCTTTAATATGTCATTTGAAGAACATTTAATAGCATACTGCAAAAGCTTTCAAATATAATTTTAAGAGGCATGTGAACCTCACAGCTAGAATAATATGATTGTGTTTAAAAAATGATGCTTCATATGGAGAAATTAGCATGTGCAGTTGTGCACACGTGGTATCAGCCCTCTTAATGAATTAATCTTAATATTTTAGGTGAAAATATTTTAAAACACACCTGTTTTATGTGTCGATCTATAGTTAAACATGTGTTCTAGAGCATAACAATAAAAACTGCATTAAAATCGTCAATGTTTTGACAAAATACTGGCTAGACTTAGCTCCCTGTAGTAATGTGTATCATGTACACAGTTTCTCATCATATCGGCCCTTCTCATTGGCTGCTAAGGTTTGTTGCTATGCGCATGTGCTTGTTCTATAAATAGTTTCCTAATGGAAAAACGAACTCTTTCTCATATTGTTCTGTAAATATTGTTACATTTTTTTCACAAATATGCGGATTATAAACTTTTTTATAAACCTAATATAAACCATAAACAAACAACACAATTATGTCTTAAATAATTTAAAAATCACATCATTACCCAGGATTTAACATGACCTACTTTCCAATCAAAATATGAAATCATATAATAAATGATCGTCTTAATAGTCATTAATATACGCTAAATAAAATAAAAGTTCTAAAAATTGAAAAACATTGACCGTCCTGCACTTCTTGAGGATTTTTCCGAGTGGACTGGTTAAAGTCACGATACAATGAGGAGGGTCGATACTATGAGAATAAGGGATACCCGTAGGATACATGTAGGATGGTTTTCGGGTTTGTAAGTGAAGACAAGGTCCTTTTTTAGCCCTCCATCATGCTGACTTCTTAGAGAACAGCTTTGTTTGGGTCCCACGTTTTATATAAAGTGTGACAAGTTGACTGATTTAAGCCCCATTAACACTCAAAATCAACAAATATTTAATAAAATATTTCTAAAAAAATATAGTTAACCCATTAAAAAGCAGTGTTCCTTATAGCAATTGCCAAAATTTAAACGCTAGTCTCTATTAATATGTAACTTTTTGTTTCTGTGTGAAGAAACTAATGATCCAACTTTGATGAAACTTCATATGCAGCATCCTTATAGTGTGTGAATTGTTATCAAATTGTTCTGGTCCAATAATGTTTCAGGAAGTTATGTCCGTTTGATAATTATTATGTCATTTTCTAATGGATTTTGTGTTTCTGCAGGACGTAATGATCCAAAGTTGAAAAGACTTCAAATGCTCATCTTGTTTCAAAATTGACAAAGGCATACTGTCTGGTCAATCGGCTCCTTTTTGTGTCGCCTGACTATGGTCAGGGGACATATAGGTGTTACTAGGGAGCATATAGTTGCCAGTTTGTCCTTCCTTCAGTTACACTTTTGTTACAGTTTCTCATAGCGCCTTCCATATTTTACCGATCTCTTACATATTTGGCATGTACATGTAGGTACCTTGCATGGACCTCTACCTTTTGATGAGGTTTGATGTCACTGGAGTCAAGGTCAAGGTCACAGAGGCTTATAATAGATTTTCTCAAGGTCATACCTTTTTTTTTTCCAACACAATTAACCCACATATTGACAAAGCAACATCGGGGAGCATCCATCAGTTTTACTGATATTCTTGTGTTTTTTTTGTGGTACATTATATTCAACACATATTCATGTCCCAAGTTAGTGTTCGTGTGTTGTATGAATAGATATCGTTGCGGGAAATTAAAATGGAATATATGGTGCCGCACAAAAAAAGAGAGCATTTTGTATCTCGTTAAATCTATGTTACCAGACCACATCTGGCGTTGAAATTTGTATTTTGCAATAAGGATTACTGATTTTTAATGGGTTAACTTTATTTTAAGAAATAATTTACAAAAATAGGTTGATTTTAAGAGTATTAAAATGGTTCTTTAAGTGTGTATTTAGTAATGGTAACTTTTAAGTTACTCAACAGCACATTTTATAATGTAGACATTAGTTGTAATAGTGGTTTGTGAAAAAAACATACATTTTGGTGTTGTTGATATTGCCTTTGACGATCAATATATAATTGTTACCGTATAGGTACATGTATATCAAAGATCGTTAGGTACATGTGTGAAAAGACAGAATATGCTAAATGTTTTAAAATTTGTCTATGCATGTTCTTGCATTTCACTTTGGTGAATTTTATTTTTTGATGCATATAAATTATAATTTCTTTCAGTAACAGAATGACAGACTTCAGTCGTTCAGCCATTGCGTTACTTGTTTTATACATAAGCTCGGTGTGTGGTGACCTGTACATGCACAACCCCCGGGGCTCCAACAACCGGCTCAATGAGAAGACAGCCACGAGAGCTCAGAACGACAGAATATTTGATTCTCAGGTATTTCTAGCTTCGATAACTTAAAATCTCCTGTTTATATTTTCAAAATTGACTACTAGTCAATTCTAATAAACCTGATCATCAAATAATTTTTGAACAGCTAATTCTAAGGTTGGTGTCTTAACCTGGTTTGCTTTGAAGTGCCTGTAACTGTTATATGTATGTTCGCAAACTTAGGAAGAAAACATTGAGGAACTTGTCAGTTCGTTTATCCAATTTAATCCTATATTGGGTTACACTTTCTTTGGAAAGATCTTGTTCGGTGTTTTAACTTGTCTATTCAAGAATAAACAAGGAGCAACTGCTTGACTCAACTAGCTCAGTAGGTTGATTACTGGACTCTCTGTCAATTTGACAATTGTGAGTTTGAATCTTAGCCTGGTCGCGTAACTTTCTTGGAATTAGGCATGAAATGAGCCTCGCTTTGAGAAAAAAGGGCTTAAGGCATTTGCATAAAGACGAGTCCTCAATAAGCCTGTCAAGTCCGCACGGGCTAATAAGGGACTACATTTTCCACTTAAACTGGATTTTTGCTAAGTAGAAACTTTCTTCAACAGAAAAAATACCATATAAGTGGAAAGTGTTGTCCCTGATAAGCCTGTGCAGACTGCACTGTTTAATAGTTTATCCACATGCATAAAGCCCCTGTTTTCCCAGAGCAGGGCGCTCAGTATTTCACAGACCATTTTTCCCTATCTTTGGTTCAAATAATGTAGCTGTCTATTGCTGCAAAAAGTATTTACACTGGAAGTCCACTTAAGTTTGCCCAGTAAAATGTTCAAAAATATGCAAGTAACACATATGCCAGGACTTAAATGGGAGAAACTTTCAACAACAAACAAACAGCACCAAGACAAAAAATACCCAGTCAGACACTTTTAAGCACACTGCCAGTGACTGATTTCAAAACTAATGTATGTAGTAGGTTCAGATTTGAGTGTAAACTTGAATTTGTTTTACAGAACAATCAAGTTTAAACTTTAATTTGTTTAAAGGAACAATAGAGTGTAAACTTTAATTTCTTTTTTGGAACAACAGAGTGCAAACTTTAATTTGTTTAACAGAACAACGCTCGAGGTGGCTACAATGTGGGAGATAAGACCTCGGAACCTGCGGGGGGTAATGCTGCCAACCAATACCAAATGGTAATTGATACATACAATAAAATACTAACTGTATAGAAGTATGAGGTGAGCAGTAAGATTTTTTTAAATACTGTCTTATAATTGCTGATGACTTCTGATATTCTATATGCGTTCATTTTCACGGTCACATCATGGTCACGAAATAATAAAAAAAAACATTTTTGCGTAAGTATGCATGGAAATCATTACTAAATTACCTTGAACTCTTATTATTACTTTTATTCATGCACAAGAATTTACTTTAAACCTATTTATTTTAGCTCAATTGCATTGAAAGCCTTAGGCTTATTTGAAACGCTCTCGAGTCAGTTTCCTGGGACTAGAACCAGTACTTGGTGTCTATGTGGGATTGAAAGAACACTCCCACTGTGGGGATCGAACCCGTGACCTCATGGTCGCTAGGGGGACACAATATCCACTATGCCACAGGGACCTTAAAGAATTTCAATGATAATACCTACAATCATAATTAAGTCCATGGTTTGTACAGTGTTTTAAAATTATTGGTGCCTGTAGTTGAGAAATAAGAGGATACCCAATAATAAGGCATTCACTAATCAAACATCCAGGTGTAAAAGTGTTAACTTAAGTCATCTCACTTTATTGTGATTAAACACCAGCTTAACACTTGTCAAACTTTTTAAGTCTATTTTATCAATCGAGACTGCATAGAAGATGAAAATGTTATTACCCAAAAATTTGCCATATAAAGTGTAATGCAAATAAATTAGTGATTTTATACTTGCACTTTTATTAGCCAGAGTTTTGCTAAATTTGCATGTATAATTAATAACCTGTATTACAGCATCAATTTGAATTATGCAGATTCCTTTATTTTAAAATCTTATTACATAAGTATTATTGTTGTTTTGGCCTCTGGTAAAGGCTTTGGTCCATAGTGGTCCCCTTGTTTTCTTGCTATGACTGGCAAATTTTAAGTAAAACCTTAGTAAATTGAGCATTACTGCCAGGTAATAGTGAACTTATTTTTCTTGTTTTTTTAATATGATTATTCTTACATTTCAGCATTACTTTCAAAGCGGCCCATCAGGGGACAGNCCGATTGAATGTCAAATTGAGGCATACGGGGAAACCCCACAATTCAGTTTATGGCATGTGTTTACTTCCGGAGAATGGAAGAACGCTGTGTTCACGAATCTCTGAAACACATGTATCGTCAAAATTGTGCAGAAAATAAGAGTTTTTGCAAGTAAAATACTGACTACCGACTAAAGTAAAGGTGAAATGATTGATTGTTTTAAGTGTCCTGCTCTTTGGTCAAATTTCCCGACAATTTTTTATGGAATGTCCCGATTTGGACCTGAAAAATTCTGGCATGTATGTCTTTACAAATGTTCAATAGATTGTGGAAAATATACCTGAACTCAGAATCGTCTATAATGTACCACTCCTTTAAAACATAAGTGATCAATATGTTTCAATTATGGTCCTCTTCCAGTTAGAATATGACTATATTACCTTGACCTTATTGAAAATGAACAATTTCCCCATGATGGCTTACTTTATACTGTCAAGCACTTGAATAGTTGAGCGAGCTGTCTTCTGACAGCTCTTGTTTATTTTATCTTTACCTTCACACAAAGGATAGGAGTTGTGGGCATATGTCACATCCTGTTATGTACATGATATCTATAAACAAATATTTTTATGTAATGCTGTTATGACCAACTATGCATTTATATTTCAGTGGTAAAATTAATAGTACATCCATCCGATGCCAAAAAAATATTTCAACTCCTTAGACTTACAATCTTGGACAAAAAATGAGTGTTTTTGTGTGTCTACTTGTTTAATAGGGAAAAATGTCTTTTTAATAATTATTATTATTAATATTCACTTTTTTAAAAAGAAATTAATGCCAAGAATCTGAACAAAAAACAACAACCTGTCAATTTTGTGACCTGCTATTTCAGTCCTTAAGGATCAAATACGTGACGGAACGTCCACCAGTCGCATGGAGTATACCCCTCCCCCTAACGATGAAACAGAGGCGGCCAAGGAAACCAGGAAACAAGGAGCACTGGACACAAGCCGAGGACTGCAGGAATCATGGGAAGCCTATGACAGCTGCTATGTCAGGGATCGTAACAACGGTAGGCAGTTAAACAGTGTTTTTAGTTTGGTCAAATTTGGGTTAGAAATTTGGCCTCATTCCCAATCTCAAAAAATAATTTTTTCCCAAAATACCCAAGATAACCAAAAAAGAAAATTATCTTTTTACAATAAATTTTAACATTTACTTCATTTTCCTTGCCTTTTAGTTGACTTAAGTAAATATTATATTTAAAACAAGTATTCTCATTGTAAAAGTAATTATTTGCCTTAAAACAATTTCCCAATTTTTGTCAAACAACCTATTTTTCCTATCCAAATGGCCACAGCCTCATTAAAAAAATGGTGAAAAAAAGACAGTTACTGTGTTGACAGATAAGGATGACTAGTGAATGTACAGGGGTTATACATTTCCTGCTCAGAAGCAACGTGAAAATGGCTATTATGCAACCAGCATAAAACCAGAACAGCCTGTGAGTAACTGACTAATTCGCATTCTATTCAGGTTTTATGCTGTTTGCATCAACTTTGCGGCTCATCAGAATCCAAGAGTTGGTAATGTAGGCTTTAAAACTTGAATCTATTAAGAAAGGTGTAAAAATTTGATTGTATTTTCGGAGGGACTACGCGTGCAAACAGGTCAAAGTGCTTATATGAGTGGTAAAGGGTTAATTTTGGCCGGGGCCTTGTCTTTGTTGGTATCCACTTCAGTTGGTGCGCAGTAGGACTTTTTCAGTAGAAGTTTTTGTGCTATTATTATAAAACCTTAGGGACATCTTGAAGGCATAAAGAGATCATACTTTGTTGTCAGTCTAATTCACACAGCTGTTATCATAATTGTATGATTTAATTGAAGAATTTGTTTAGATCGAATAAATCCTGTTCAGCGATTTTTTTACTAATCTTTGTGAAATCATTATGATTCAAGTGTCATTGAAACTTTTGGAAGATAAAGGTTATAAGTAGGCGTAAAAGGAAGTTCAATTTGGTTTTTATCTTCATTGATATCACTGCACTTAAGCCAAATCCGTGTTGTAGTAAATATTATAAGCTGAATTCACTGTTAACATTTGCTCTTAATAAGCATAATTGATAATTTTCATTCCCTTTTTTTTACCAAAACGGGTTACAAACAAAGCACCACAATATGCAACAGATTTCTTAAACATTTTTTTATTATTAAATTGAAAATCAACAAATTAAAGTTGTCTTAAAATTGCCATTAACAAAAAACACACAATTTCATGCAGACTTATATTCATGGTGTTGCAGCACTTCCTATTCAACTAGTTTTGCTTGTTAGTCAGTAGCCATTTGTATTAAATTACTTAGTTAACTGTTAAACACTTGAACTGCAGACAGCTGACACATATGATGTACCTTAAGAATTTACATATTTCAGATTTTTTTTGTTATATTCTGGTTTGTGAATAAATGTTATTTTCCTTTTTTTTTCTAAGGAATGCCTCAAATATTTTAAATTTTGAAACTATAACATGCATATAATGCATAACATATTATGTTACACATCTTTTTCAAGCAATTCAATTTGAGGAAAAAGGGCATCTTCATGTTTTTTTTTATTGAAATTTACCAAATTATAATGATAGAGAACAACATTGTATGCTAGTAAACTGAAGCCCATGCAAATGAAGTGGAACATATATATGAGCCATGCTCTGAGAAAATGGGGCTAAATGCACGTGCTTATAGTATTGTCTCAGCCTTCACAGTCTACATAGGCTAATCAAAGATGACACTTTCCGCTTCTATGGAATTTTTCATTTAAAGTTAGTCTCTTGTAAATAAAAATCCAGTTTAGGCAGAAAGTGTAGTTCTTGATTAGCCTGTACAAACTGCACAGGCTAATCTGGTATGATAATTTACAGACATGCATTTAGCCCGGTTTTCCCAGAGACTGGCTCATATTATTCTTTGCTAGATTTATGTTGATCATTTTATTTCATATCCTTATTAAAAAATATCAAACACCATCTTCGGGCTTTAGGATATTAATGTAAATAAATGTATGTAGTAAAATGTTTATGATTAAGAATTGTTATATGCATTTAAGCATGAACATATGACGTTGAATTTGAAAGGATATTGAAAAGTGTCTTTTCTAAGTGGCTGTTTCTTGACAAACACTTCTAGAAAACATCTTAATCAGGCTATATCATACTTGCACATGCATTTCTGTCTTTAATCACACGGAAATCTGTAGTGGTGCAGCTGGGTCACATTTTGACTTTTTAAGTGTTCATATTAAGTCAGACGAGCTTAATATCCATTTTGTTCAGTCATCATTTCAAGTGAGATATTGGTCACTTATGATACATTTTGAAAACTTGACATCATCATTGGCTGTAAATGCACATATTGTCACATAATTCAGCTCTTTTGTCAGGTCAATATCATTGTTAAGGTCTGTTGATCTTTCAAAGATTTATTGGCTTAATTTCTTGTTCCAATTTACCCATTCATTGACAAAGCGCATCATAAGGAAGAATCTTAATCAGTTTCACTGATATTCTTATTGTATTTTCAGGCTTATTTAGGGCTGACCAAAAATTGAAGAAAAACAACAAGGGCTATACCAGTGCAATACACACGCGACAAAATCCAAACGGGAACAGGAATGGCTATGAATGCCCTGAGGAGAGGGACTACTTTCCTTACTGGCACCCAACCCAGTGGAAGGATATCGCAGTGCTGGCAGAAAATAGTTCCATGTGCAAGTAAGTAGTTTCACACTGGCTACTTGGAAAGAACAAAAACAATTGTTTAGTCAAAAAGTCCAAAGTCAAGGTCAGGAGAGCTTATAACATGAAATTGATTTCCAACAATATCTATACAATTCTCAGGATCATATACATTATTAAGCTGGTAAGTCTTAAAAGAAGGATCATGCACCTATATCGATTTTCAAATCAATAGAGTTAAGGTCAATGTCATATATGGATGCAAAATTAAAAAAATCTTAATTATTGCACATATTGACGACTTGGCTGCTAATGCTTGTTAGGGAGCTCACATGTTTCACAAGGCATATTAACCCCGTAATTTGTTACAATAGTGCACATCTGATTGAAAATGTACCTGAAAAATGGATCTGATTATTTACAGCAATAAATAAAAAAAATAAAAAAATGCAATACATTAAAAAAATTTCATATGCCTTAATCCTTTTTCAGTCATTACACTTCGAAGAGTTTCAATACCCAGCCATACCATATTTGCGTGGAGTTTTGGCCAAGCGGGAAAAGGAAGCTTGGCTCACGCTGGAACAACGAGGCAGAGTGTACAAAAAACAGCGGTCGCTGGATACAGTTCTATAACTACCTGGAGAAAGCACCAGGTCAGTACATAGACATTTGGTTTGAGAAGTGCAATGTTAATTAAGGTAGAGCAACTGTAATGATTTCCCGCGATTTCTTCTAAGATCGAAAAGCCTTTTAATCTGTTTACTTATGGATATCTAATTTAAGCAGGTAGTAATATGAAGTTGTCGTGGCCGAGTGGTTAAGGCGATAGACTAGAAATCTTTTGAGATCTTCCTGGGCAGGTTTGAATCCTGCCGACTCCGCATACTTTTTGCGACGCGTTTTATTTCTTTTCTAACGTAATTTGATTTAATATAGCATATTAGCTATGATTATTGTAAAATATGTTGAATTTTTTTTGCACATTCTTCAATTTTTTAAATTAAAACAACGTTTTGGCTAAATTGGGTGATTTCCTGCTGAAAATACGAATCATGCATGTTGCATTTTTATTTTATTTAAAAAAGTAAACCGTAAATCTGTCTATTTCTTGTTTTTTTTGCTGAATATAGTGTATCTTTAAATACTAAGTTCAAAATATTTCTTTAATGAAGCTATTTTGAATTTTATGACACTATGTTTTTAACCATCTCAATTTCTACTTGGCTGAAACCACTTACATTTCATGGCACTCTTCCATAGATAACAAGTTATAAAAAATAAACGTCTGTAAAAGAATTCTTATTTCATCTTGTTTAAACTTTAAGGGGTGTCAATGCTGCAGTTTTGCTGATTTTTTTCCATCTAATAACTTTTGCTCAAAATTTATATTCAAGTACTACATACAAATACTATATGAAAAATGAAATAAAAACATAGGGTCACCGGCCTTGTTTTGATTTTATTCACCATTTTATAACATGTACTTTTTCATTAAAACTGAAAAATCTCTAATTGCATAAAAATGATTAATAACCTATGAAATTGGCAACATATTGATATTATATAAGATAATATATATCATATACCATTTAATTAAACCACAAACTACCAAAAAATGGAGAACACAAGTTAAATTTTAAGAAATTTAATTTTTATAATTTTTATGTCACCCAAAAAAACGTTTTTTTTTTACTATTTTAACACAAAAATGGAATTTAAAAAAGTTCTATCTAATAACTTTTTGCGAAACTGCTCAAATATGTTCATCTACGTATTGTTATCATAAAACAAAAATAAAAAAGGGGGGTCACCGCACTTTTAACAGAGATTTTTTTGTTTAACTATCCCTACCGTCTATGTCAAATTTCCTAAAATACAGCAATTAGGCGAAACCCAAGTACCGGTACATAGACTGTTAGAGATATGCATAAACATTATAGATTGTTTACAATCTTAATTGGGATCACAACGGCTTACTAAAACACAACACTAATACAATATTTAATCACAAACATAAGACCATACAGTATCAAACTCGACCTTAATCATCAATAACAGGGACTTGTTGACAGATTTCGGCATGTTTTGAAGTTTGTGATTAAATGCTTTAAATTGATTAATGTAAACAACAGGACTAAAGAGCTCCAGGAAAAAAAACAGAATGAAATAAAAGAAAGAAAAAAAGAATTTAAAAAAGTTAACCGCACCTGGGATCGAACCCACTGTCAGTACCTATTATGAACCTACTCGGTCATTAATTTGTGATGATTCTTATAACAAAACTATTGGGTTGTGATAATAGCATCGGTGTTGCTATAAATATATCCTCGGTTAAATAAACTGCCGCAACACCCCTTAAATGCGTTTACTGCATCTGTACACACCAACTGCATGCCCATATTTGGAAATCTAGATGAATTATGGAACTTTCATTTTCCCTAGAGGTGCAAATAAACTGGACAAAAGCCGAGCGTGGGGGTGGTTTTAAAAAAATCATTTATTTTTTTTAAAGCATGGAAAGCCTACCTAAAAATGTGCAGGTAGTTCAGTGAAATGATGCTGATTAAGAAAATAATACATTAGATTATATTTGGAAAGGTGCCCATTACGGGTGCGCTACCTTAATTGAAATGTATTATTTTATTACTATTTAATTAGAATATTGATGCTATGAAGTCAATTTCTATATACACTTAATGTTTTATTAAAAACCTTGAGCCAAGTCTTAAGTTTGAAGCTCCTAAAAACTGGTTATTACTGTCAATGCTTGGCTTGGACTTTTTAAACTTTACTCACATACTCTAAGCCCTGTTTTCCCAAAGTGTGGCTCATCTTTAAGTACTTCTTTTCAGCATTCACTTCTGAAGGCGCGTGTGTGGCAGCCAGTGGTGGTAGGGTCCAGTACATCTGGGGAGTGCCGCACGACGCCATTGATGTCAATACCAAACAGTGCCTGGTTGCCTTGGGAACGGTCGACTGCAAGGCTGCTCCTTGGTCTAGGTAACACATGTTGCATATGATGCGGTTTATATATTTTGTTGTGAACATGTTTAAAGTGATGAGAATGTATACTGTCAGTTGTTTTCTAACAAACTTAAAGTTGGCCCATCCAGCTCTCTATAGCCCTGGACTACAAATCGGAGGATCACAGGTTAAGTTCCTGGCCAGGCCACAAACATGTAAATATGTGAGGATTGATCATGAAATTATTTGTACAGCAATTCGCCCCAAAATTCTGATTCCAGTAGAGCAGTTGTCAATTAAATGCTGAAAAAGTACAAGCACTTGATACTGGAAGAGGCTTACCCAAAAAAGGTGTAAGTTAACTGACTGTCAGGATATTCTTGAAATACTTCCACAAATGGCAAAAGGGTCAAATAAATAAACCTGTCTTCAAATACTGCCTCTCCTACCCATTTCTTAGGAAACTGTACATAAGGGGCATTGAATTGACAAAATAGTTCAGAGGCACTGTATCTAGACATGTTTTCACATTGTGTTGTTCCTACTTTTGTATGTCCAATGCATAAACAATATATAAAATTTGGAGTTAGACCAAATAAATTCAGACTTTAAATTGTCACAGAAACAAATAACTGGTACTGCATAGGCTTATCTATACACATGCATTAAGCCCTGTTTTCCCAGAGTGTGGCTCATATGATTCGCTCCTTACTTAGACATCTCTGTGAAACAATGCATCAAACATTCAGGCGGATTAACATACTACAATCTAGTGTTTGTTTTGATTGAGGAGTATTTGTTATGGAGGTAATAGTCTTTCCTCTCATTATTCAATTTATTACTTGGAATATCTGATATGCAATTTAATTATAATAAAGGCTGCTCACAAAAGAAAACATTATTTTGCACATTTATTAAGCATCATGGTACTTAAATAATTTTTGTTTAAACATATGTACATGCATGCATAATTAATTTGAAGTAATGGAATTTTTTGCATAATATTTATTATTTGATTTTTAGTTATTATGGCAAATTTTGTGTGCCAAACGTTGTGTTGCTACAACCGCATATGGTTTTACTCTGTCATACGCTTTTCAAATTTTCCTATTGCTATTGGGGTCATTTAAATTGTCTCTTTCAATTAATTTTATTATTCTCTGTGAATTGTCAGCAGAGGAAATAATAAAAAAGACAATTTTCTTATTTTATTTTTATTCCTAAATAAAAACAATCTACCTGCGTAATTAGCGCGTATTCGTAAACCAAAAGATAAGAAAAATTGCTTAATTAACGTAAGGCAAAAATACATGTGTACAAATGTATTTCATTCCCTAAAAATGTAGCATAATATAGAATTTTGTATAAGTTTATATTATAATTATTTAATATTAATTTTGTCCATTTTTAGGTCAAACCACTTGGGGAATGGGAGAGGGGAGGGTCAGCCTCTTACCTACACATGGACTCTCCCTTATTTCCCATCAGGCAATGACCACAAGTGTGTCCTAAGAATGAGGTCAGTATAGGAATGTGTGAGTTATTTAGAAGTTTACAAGGTCCCTCTGTGTCTTAGACTGCATTGTGGACCTTGAGTGTACCCATGTACTCTATAATTTGCTTACTAGAAGGAAATTTTGAATTACAGCTGCAATCTTCAGCTTTTTTGTTTGTACTCAAAGATATTCAATTTTGGTGTGATCTTGTACTGTGGGGTGAAACGGTAGTCCCTGTAGGAAAATCCAACTTTAAGGTATGGTGACCACTGCCCAAAGCTCACATGTGCTGAGATTGGGCATTGAACCAAGGTTACAAAGGCAACACACCTTGGCGGTGTACCATTCATTGAGCTGAGGCCCAAAAAAAATTTTTCGCTTATGCAACCTTAAAAAGTAGAGTTTGTAGGTCGGCTTAACTTTATTTTGCCATAACTTTTTTAGGATTCTGAGTTTATATATTATATACGCATTGTCGTCCAAAAATTGTCCGAAGTTTAGGGTCGGCAGGTAAAATAAAGGTGGGTCAGGTGTAAACAAACATCTTTTGGAGGGGGGTCTTATTGGACAGCCAATTCAGTTTATGATTACCGTTGATTTACTCGTACTGTTTAGTGGATTCTCCCATATTTACTGACAATAAGACAGACTATGAACATGAAACAAGTGTGTGCCCTGAATGCATAAAGAAATGGGCAAGGGAACTACTACAAAAATCTGTTGTTTAAGGCATAGTTTTAGGAATGTTTATATCTATTTTTTTCTCAAGAAATAACAAACATTCATATTTTTTACTGACCTTGTCTCCTACACTTTGTTTACACCATATGTAAACAAGTATTATAAGGCAGTAGGAATAAAAAGGTCAAGATCAGTTTTGGGCATTTTTTATCTCATCCTCATGCATAATTTCCAATTAGGTGAAACATCAAACTTGCATAATCTAGTAAATTTAAGTACAGTTTATAAATGAAGGTACGATAAAGTCATGTTTGTCATTTTAGGTACAAAAAGTATTGTTTATCATTATCAAATCGTGATTATTGCTCTAAGTACAATTAAATCTTGTTTAATTTTGCAACTACAATACAGTCTTGTTAGTTGTTGCAAGTACAATTAAATCTTGTTAATTGTTGCTAGTACAATACAGTCTTGTTAATGGTTGCAGGTACAACATCAGCACAGATGATTACGACCCCTACAAGACAGACTCCCAGCTTGACCAGGTGGGCAACGTCCAGTCCCCCGTGCAGGACAACATTCAGATAGACGTGGGCGGCAAGACAAAACTCCAGATGGCTCTTAATACTGACCAAACTGGACGCGTGTTTCAGGTATTTCTTGTTAAAACATGTTCTAGGAAACCCAGACTAAGTGCAAATGAGCCTGGTTTCTGGGAAAACTGGGCTTAATGCATGTGCGTAATGTGTCGTCCCAGATTAGCCTGTGCAGTCCGCACAGGACCTTAATATAATGTTCATTTATTAGTAGCGAGTCATTATTAAATAAGGGGCGAGTCTTTATTAAATAAGGGGCAAGTCGTTATTAAATAAGGGGCGAGTTGTTATTAAAGTAGAAGCGAGTCAATTTTTTTTTATTTATGTCAACTAACTTCCTCATTTCAGATAANGTTAAACCGTTATAATTCGGTATTAAATGAATTAATAGACATACAAACGCGTCGAGATAATTAAATAATCGTGATTTATGTTATAGTTTACTGTAAACATGCACAAATACTGTTTATTTTGAGAGAAAATGATATTCGAACATCCAACATCTCGAAGGTCAAGAAAATAAACAACAAATTTGTCGCCGGTTTTGCTTCAATAACTTTTTTATTTCGACGTCTATGGCATTGAAACAAAAAACCGAGGGGAGCACAAACACCATAGAGCCGAAAGGGCGTATTAATTTAAAAGAAATATAAATATAAACTGGCTTACCGGGTGAAAATATCCGCTACTCCTTCACGAAAAAAACGAAAACGACGCCATCTTTGAAGTTTTGCTCCCGTAACCTCACTTAAACGCGGTAAGCTCCCGTATACGCATGCCCCCCTGTTTCTTAGGATTCTGAATTTAAATATTATACGCATTGTCATCCAAAAATCGTCCGAAGTTTTGGGGTCGGCAGGACAAATAAAAGTGGGTCGGGTGTAAACAAACATCTTTTGGAGGGTGGGCTTATTGGACAGCCAATTCAATTTATGATTACCGTTGATTTACTCATACTGTTTAGTGGACTCTCCCATATTTACTGACAGTAAGACAGACTATGAACATGAAACAAGTGTGTGCCTAGAATGCATAAAGTAATGGGCGAGGGAAGTACATTGAACTACACATATCTGTTGTTAAAGGCATAGTTTTAGGAATGTTTATATCTATATTTACTAAAAAAATAACAAACATTCATATTTTGCACTGACCTTGTCTCCTACACTTTGTTTACACAAAACGTAAACAAGCATTTTTAGGCAGGAGGAATAAAAAGGTCAAGTTAAGTTTTTGGCATTCTTGCTCTTATCCTATATGCATTATTTCCAATTAGGTGACACATCAAACTTGCAGAATCTAGTGAATTTAAGTACAGTTTATCAATGAAGGTACTATAAAGTCTTATTTGTCATTTTAGGTACAACAAGTCTTGTTTATCATTATCAAATCTTGTTAATTGTTGTAAGTACAATAGAATCTTGTTAATTGTTGCAAGTACAACACAGTCTTGTTAATTGTTGCAGGTACAATTAAATCTTGTTAATTGTTGCATGTACAATTAAATCTTGTTAATTGTTGCAAGTACAATACAGTCTTGTTAATTGTTGCGGGTACAATTAAATCTTGTTAATTGTTGCAAGTACAATTCAATCTTGTTAATTGTTGCAAGAACAATTAAATCTTGTTAATTTTTGCAATTACAATACAGTCTTGTTAATTGTTGCAGGTACAATTTAATCATATAAATTATTGTAAGTACAATAAAATCTTGTTAATTGTTGCAAGTACAATAAAGTCTTGAAAATGGTTGCAGGTACAACATCAGCACAGATGATTACGACCCCTACAAGACAGACTCCCAGCTTGACCAGGTGGGCAACGTCCAGTCCCCCGTGCAGGACAACATTCAGATAGACGTGGGCGGCAAGACAAAACTCCAGATGGCTCTTAATACTGACCAAACTGGACGCGTGTTTCAGGTATTTCTTGTTAAAACATGTTCTAGGAAATCCAGACTAAGTGCAAATGAGCCTGATTTCTGGGAAAACTGGGTTAATGCATGTGCGTAATGTGTCGTCCCAGATTAGCCTGTGCAGTCCGCACAGGACCTTAATATAATGTTCATTTATTAGTAGCGAGTCATTATTAAATAAGGGGCGAGTCTTTATTAAATAAGGGGCAAGTCGTTATTAAATAAGGGGCGAGTTGTTATTAAAGTAGAAGCGAGTCAATTTTTTTTTATTTATGTCAACTAACTTCCTCATTTCAGATAAAAAATTTCATAAGAGCTTATCGCCTCAATCTTTCAGATAATTAGATTTTTTTTATCTTTTCCAAGATAAAAGAAACAATTCAAAGAATTTAAATTCTTTTTCAGGATCGGAGTCACGTGTTTTACCTTGCTAGAAGACCAGCTGGTCTGGAAGATGTGCGCATCTATAACCTGAATACTCGTGGCAAGCGTGGGAATATTGTGCAGACTTACCCAGCTGTTGAATACGACTTCACACCCAATTATCTGCGCATCACTGACAGAGATCTTGTGCATATACAGTGGACAGGTTACTATGAATTTATGATCATTTTTTAGTATTTTCGCTTGAGCATATTTTATCTTAAAATATAGCTTGAACAACAATCTATATTTTACGCAGGTATGATATTTTCCTCTTTTTTTCAGAATGTCTTATGCATCTAAAATTTCAATTGTACCAAATGTAATGTGTCTGACACAATTATGCATGTTGCTGAAATAAAAGGCATGCCTATGAAGGATACAATAATTCATACATTAGTATGAAATAAAGATATTTTACTGTTAAATTAGTAATAAGCCTTTAATGTTTTATAAGTCATGTAACAATATATTTAGTCTTAACAATTACACAACTAACATTTCCCTGACCGTTCCAGGCTCCAATACACATAATAACGGGGCCCCAGGTGGAGACG
>VMBQ01002517.1:109265-130941 GCA_007657795.1 Dreissena rostriformis | reverse complement strand
ATATTACAATTTAACACATATGAAAATCGTACAGTCTCCCTTTAATTTATACCATTCGCCTCGTTATGTGGACATAAATTGCATTCTAAACGGAAATTATGATGTAAACTCTTACAAATTAATGGAATCAGTCGAAAATCAAATCTACTCAAAATGCGACGATTTTATCCCAACGGTTCACACGACCCCTGCTTTACCTAAGCAACAGGTGAAGAATAATTCAGAAAATCAGTAAACTTGGAAATAATACCAGAAACATGTCTATAGAATAGATTCAAATAGCCCATTATAATGACGTTCAACTCTATTTATAATATTTAAAGACAAAAACAAGACAAAGACAGGTCGATGAATACCATAGAGACACCACTGGAATCGTTGATCATGCGAACGCACTAATATCTGATTATCAATAAAGCTCTAGAAATAAACAGAAATACAACACTTACCGGAATTAAATCTCTCTTTTGTGACGTAGAAGAGCTGTTGTATTGAGTCATTGACCTCTATAAGTACGAAACGTAATTATGCGGTCGACACTGTTCTGTTTCTCTACAAATCAAAGAGCATCCATTTATAAACATGTTTACTGATAGATCTCTGTACAAATTGACTCCAAATTTGAAAATAAGATGAACAGACGCACGACATATAATGTTTTTATACGATTAAAAGTGACATTATGTACGTGAAAAAATGCACTGTTTTGTGATTGTATTGTGTACTAAATACGCACGACATATCATGTTTTTATACGTTTAAAAATGACATTATGTACGTTAAAAATGCACTGCTTTGTGATTGTATTGTGTAATAAATCTGTTTCATTATGTTTAAAGACAAAATCCACGTTTCCCTTTGACCGTTATTTACATCCCTTACATGTATGTACATACAGATAACAAATGACTGGACATTTTAATGAATTACTTCGCGTGCATCGCGACAGCTGTTGTAATATGCACGACGACTCTGTCATTACTGGTTCTATCGATTAAATTGTTCATGTGAGAAACAGTTTGTCAGACGAGATGCGGAGAGGGCCCGATCGAACAGGCTACATCACAGTCGACAGGTAAACAAACGTGTGTTGTGGTTGCTGTGAAAGTTATGATAACGTTGGTGCTTCCTTCTTTATGCTAATTATGATGTAGAAAGTGACTCTGATAATAATAATGATACTTTTCAAATTAGTATTCTTCTTATCATTACAGAATGATTATCATTAAATATGTTGGTACTGTTGCTGCTGATCCTGATGACTTGTAATACAGTTATGATGATACGGATGAAGATGAAGAACAAATAGATGATAATAATTGTGACCATTATAGTGATAATGATATTTAGTTAAGAAATTACGATGTTGCATCTCGATCATCATCAACATCTTGATATTTGTTGTTACAAAATCGTTTAAAAACAAATTTGTTTGATAACAAACATTATACTTAAACTTTTATTCGAATTCATTATGTAATGGACGGTTTTCTTAATTTGCCTGCCTTTAGTGTTTGCATTTCACCTGCGGCGCGGTGTAAAATGTTTATGCGACGCTGATTCAATCAAGGATATGATTCACCAAGCAGTATAGAAATCATTTTAAAATACGTAAGCTCACTTCATGAGCACAATACGTACATATATGCGCGTCTTAACTGTATGCATACACAAATACGTAGATTTCATACAATGCAGTTAATGACCTCAAAAGTATGCTATCTTCGAATACAAATATGACCTTAAATACTGAGGGTTAAGTTTAAGATAACGTCTATTTGATTACTGGATACAGTTGGTGACACAATTGTGGATGAAATAAGCTGGTCAGTAACAGACGCTGTAGTGGACGTACCTGTCTCATTAACGCCGCAGGTAAGTGGAGTTTAATGTACATTTCTCCATGTATTTCTTGTCATTCATTGCATTAAGATGAGGTGCATAATAAGGCGAATTAAACAATGTTCACGCGTATTGTCACGTTTTTATAATAAATACGGTTATCAACAACAGCTATTTACGTAATTGAGGTACATGCAGTAAGTCTGATTGTCACGAATGCGTTGATTGAGCTATACGGCATGAAATTATGAAACTATTGAACTCGGATTAAATGGCAAGTGTATATGATTTTCCATTACATGTAAATGCATTTGTAAATTATGCCATCGACAATATGTCAACTAATCGGTTATACTGAATAGATGATAATACATTGTTTGTGATATTGGTTTTTCAACAGAAGAAAAACGTAATAATGTAACGATAAACAACTTGTTTCCTCACCGGCTTGTGGTTATTTTAAATAAAACACAATTTGTGTTTTCACTGTGTGACATGGACATCTGTAAATAATATACTTGTAACCTCATTCTGAAATGTATTGTACTCAGAACTGTACACAATGAGTCATATAAAGGATAACGTGTATAATGATTCGAGAAGGTACCGTGTTATAAATGTATGGCGAGACATGTATACTTGTTAGAATCCGCGTTTTCTAAGATTAACCCTTTGAGCGCTGGAACCATATTTTGAAGGCCTTTGCAAACAGTTTGGATCCAGATGAGACGCCACAGAACGTGGCGTCTCATCAGGATCCAAACTGTTTGCTATTCTGATAGTATTCTTTGAAAAAAAAATCGAAGAAAATGCTAATTTTAGAAATTCAGCCGACGACATTTAAGTAGACGAAAAAATTCTCAGCATGCAAAGGGTTAAGACGTGGAGCATTGCGAACATTGTATTTTTTAGATTACTTGATGAATATATTCGCGAGAATGTAGCTAATAAGTCAGAACATTATATTGAAATACATTTGTATGGTGATGTCTGAGCAAGGAGAATTGCGATACAGTGGTAAATAGGAACATCTGGGCATGTATATACATCGATACATTTCACAATTTACGTAAAGTTACTGTTTTAATCTTTAAGTATAACTTATGGAATTGTCATAAATGTGTCATTAAAACACTTTGATAAATGTGAACTTTTTTAATATAACTTTTTTTTTAATTGGAAATGTAATGGTATGTTAGCTACATTTGTGAACACTTCGTTAAGGAACTTTGTGAAATGTGAAAACCAACGGATGTTCTCTGTGTCACGTGAACACAACTGAAAGAAATATGAGATTTGCGAACGCCGTCGAAACGTATTGTGAAAAGGTCCATTACAGTATTGTGAGACATATGAATAAGTTGTTCATTGGATTATTGCGAGACAGATGCTTTTGGGGAATTATTAGAAACACGAATATTTAAGAAAGTGTGTGAAACTAGAGTTTTGTCCTTTATTCTGGTCGTAACTACCGGTAATGCACTTCCGCATCAAATAGTATGTTCAGGAGCAAATAACTCAGAAACGTATGGAACACTGTTAATGAGAAAAGAGTCTTGAAAATCTATACCTAAGGGCAGTGACACATTTCAAGTGACAATTGAATATCTGAAGAAATGTGAAATTAATCCGCTCTACAAGCAAGTTCAATTGTTTTCTGTAGATCTAACATTTATTCGGCTTTTTACTAAATTACTCCAATAAATTTACCGCTTCACTTGGGGTTATAAAATAATGAACATTATATTTAGGTTGTCATAGAAATATGAAAAATGAATCAATATCGTTCGAGAGATACGGACATTATTATGAGGTAAAATAAAATAAATATACACATTAAATAAAGGTAGTCGGGGAATCGTGACAAATCGCGAAACAGTTGCCTTGCGATAACTGTGAATATTGTTACGTTATCAGGTTTCATTCCAGGAATTAGACGGTCGTCACGATGACTTGCTTTTCCGGCGTGGCGAGGCTGTTGCTGGTTATTATCAACATCGTATTCATGGTAAAGATTTGGTTCGTGTATGGCACTTTCAGTAGTTAACCTTTGTGTGAAGTCAGCACCCGTAATCAGAATTGCTAATTGCCATCGCCACCATTTCAATGCATTCTTATTTATTTATCATAGGGTTATTGATTAGATTGGATTCATAAAATGTCTTCAAACCGACAATGTTCTTTATTCGTAACTCCAGTAGTCTTACCTGCAAACAACATTTAACACATGTAACTAGTAAATATGCACATATTTGAGGTAACTCTACATTTAAAATGCATGGGTTAATGTCATTGTAATGTGTACCTCATGAAAGAAAGTTAAAAAAACAAACAGTTCCAAATGAAAGCTTTTAATTTGAGCCACGCTCTGGGAAAACGGGGTTAAATGCTTGTGCGTAAAGTGTCGTCCTATAATTATCAGTGTATGCAGTTTCCGTTTTTATGGTGTTTTTCGTATAAAGGAAGTCTCTTCTAAGCAAAAATTAAATTAAGGCGAACAGTGTCGTCCCTGATTAGCCTGTGCGAAATGCACAGGCTAGTCTGGGACGACAATGTACGCAGTTTCTTTTTTCTCCCAGTGCGAGACTCAATTTCGTCCGTTCTGATTCAGTTACTAGGTTTGGTGATCACCGCGCTGGGCCTAGTGCTGCGATACGGAGAGGTCCTGTACCGACCCTTCCTCAAGGTAGGCATCAACGAGCTTCAGGAAGTGCTGGACAACACCAAGATGGCGACCTTCAAGGTGGAGGATATAAACTTCGGAGAGGTACGTGACTTCCGGAACGCAGCTGATCAGTTGCAGTTGCGACTGCTCAGTGCTCACCAAGAATTGAGTTGGCTAATAAAATGTTTATTACTTAAGTGGCTTATGATAGAAATTGGTTGCATAAAACAATCCATATGCTTGAAATACTTGGAAAAAAAAAACTTGATACAATAAAAAGGCGGATGTTTTTGCAAGGGGTGAACTTAGGCGATGCGTGTCAGTTTGTTTTTAAACGTACCGTTTCACAACTCTAGCTTCTTTCATTTTTTAATCAAGATTGTATTTGACATTGACAATCAGTAAAGTGTAACCATGCTTAAAAACCGTTACCGACATATTGAAGTATCTTTGACCATAAGGGAAGGTCGAGCACGGATACCGTTGCTATGTACACACATTGATAACATGACCACTGTCACAGGTCAGGTGAACTGTTTCAAGATTCCAACGTTCATATATCCTGCGGCATCGGTCGCTTCATTATTTAATCAAATTATCATTGCACTAATAACTATTGACTTGAAACCATCCGCGTTTTGATAATCACGTCTACGGTTGACTTTGGGCCTATGATACACGGCTTCGCATAGCATGTTTGCCTTGAAAAGTTGAAAACGTATGTTAAGATCATCCGTTTTATCAATAAATTATAATGATCTCTTGTTTGTTTAAAAGTACATCACAACTCGAACGGTACATTCGAAATGTACAGTTCGTCCGGTTGTCATAGTAACGACTTCTCCACCCACTTCAGGTGCTGATCAGTCTGTCCATCGGCCTCATAATCGGGGGTCTGGTGCTGTTTTGTCTCGCTTTCCTGGGTTGCTGTGGCGCCTGCTGTAAATTCGAATTCTTCCTCTACTTGGTAAGTTTGCATTGCAATACTTCGGGGATTTCGTTTTTCTTGTGCACGGGTTTTGTGTGTGTTTGTGTGAGCCGGTATCTACTTCAAACACCATAATCAATCAAGCAACACAATGCCTTTTTATGCATTAAACTATGACAAAGATGCTATTAAATAACTATTGATGCATAACATAAAAATAATGGAAGTGCATGTATGACCATCGAAGATAGTGTCAGCATTTTAAAACTGAACGCTGCGTCAACTAAATATTGGAATAAGGGATGTATTCTTGCCACTTGCACTGTTCTCAATTTCCGATGTGCTGTTCCAGTACGCAATCGTGATAGGAGTGGCGTTTGTGGCGGAGGCAGTAGGGATCGGCCTATTGTACGGAATGCCATCGCTGGTATGCCCATTGGATCATATAAGAGTTTTCAAATGTGGTTTTGATGTAACCGTTGTATTATGGAGTTTAAATCAAACGCAACTGTCCAAAAGCCAGCTTTTTCTTCTTTTAATACTTTAAATTCCATCTATCTATATTGAACGTCTCTTCTTTGCCATTGGTACTTCGAGAATATATTGATTGAATTGAAACAGCGACAGTGTACCTAAACTCAACAACTTGTGCGATTATAATGTAGAACATTTACTTTTTCTTCCACTGACTGTCACTGACAGACTAACAATTAATAAATCGTTCACATTGTAGGTCAAGGACAAGGCCAAAACGTCGATGTCCATCTACAAAGGCATCGCTTCCTCTGAGGTGTATAGCTTAGCTTGGAATGTCATAATGATACAGGTATGATTTTATACATAGGCAGAACCTTACACACACTGTTCATATACGATTTACATCTAAATTACTTAGTTTGATAGTTTATATGCATTAGTTTCAGAAGGTCCAAAGACCCATGAGGACAATATGTTTACAAATGACAATGAGGCAAAACTGAAAACTGTAAAAACTGTATTTTCACATACGTATGTAACTTTCTGTCAAAAGTAAATGATTGGTGAAGGTTGAAAAAAAAACTTTTTAACTACAAATCTGTAGAAGCCTTGCTACTGACGCTCCTTTAGGTACCGTGCAAAATAAAAATTCCTTGTTCAAAACACTCACTAGATTAAAATTATCTATATTCCGTAACTTTTTTTTTAAATTACATAATAGGTATCTATATAATCCAAAGATATTCCTTAAATGTTATTGATGTGTTTAAAAATCAAATTACAGTCTTTGTAGTATTTGTAATATAAGTTATTATTTACATATAACGTGCGTCTACTCACTGTTTATATTGAATGGTCATATAACATTTACCAAATGCGGACCACTCTCTGTCTCAGTTTCAGTGTTGTGGCGTCGACAGTTACCGAGATTTCCAAGCATCCAGCGCCTGGGAGAAGCACCCGATACCCAACAACCCCAGCCTGACGTTGGAGACGCCGATCGCCTGCTGCAAAACGTTGCCGTCTGGGACGGCTCAAACAGACTTCATGTGCGCGATACAATATAACAGTCTTACCAGCAATGGAGAAACGGTAATCGGCCGTTCCAATGCGATGACCACAGCCTCGACATGCAAGCTGCACTGTAGTTGTTTCTTGCAATACACAGATACACCTTAAACAGTATTTACCTTTAGTAATAGGTAACGCAAAATTACCTGGTCAATATCGAATATGACATTAACAATATCATAATTTTGTCACCTATACCACATGATAAATATATAGTATTTCTTTAAATCTCCTCACAATAATCATGTTTGATCTATATTTACTTCTCGACATTTTCAGGGTTGCTATGACGCACTATGGAAGGCTTCATTCGGACATCCAGGAATAGCCGTCCCGGTGCTAATTGTGTGTGCAATAGTACAGGTAACAGATTCTCTTGTCATCAACAGAGTTACTGATAATACTAACAAGTGCATACAAACAAATAGTGGCATCGTACTTGACCTTCATCGTAAAGCTAGCTATCTGTAATTTGTTGTTCGTGTAACACCGTCTGATATAACAATTTTTACGTGCTATATTTGAACATTTGACTTTTAAAATATAACGTTGACCAAAAAAAAAACGCCAATGTGCCAACCAACAAGCGAACGCGTCTAAGGTTTAGTACATTAATGACAACGTAGTCTCTAACCCTGCACACCACTTCTCCCTTCTCACCCCACCCGATGACGACATGGTCAATCATCAAAGCAAGCACTATACTGATTGTGGTATGGTGCCTAGATGATAAGCGAGCATATAACAAGCTGTAAACGACGACCACGGGTGCGATGATGATAACAAATAGTTTAGTTATATCGCATGACCCAATTCACCATTAGTATATGTTGTAGCCTATGAATGATGTGTGAATCTTATTGTTTGCTTCAGATAATATTTGTCCTGTCAGCGATCAGTATTATAAGGGCGGAAAACAGATCGGTGGGGCCTATTTGATCGTCATTGCAGACATTGTCCGTTTGGCGGATGACGTAGTTAACGTACGTACAAGGTTTATATAATATTACATTGTTAGCTAAGTTGTTTGCCTATATAATCATTGTTAATATACTTAATGTGATTCAAAAACATATATGTGATAACAATGAAAGAAAACTATTATCAGAATGCTACAGTGGGTATTACGATTAAATACTGCCTAAACTCATCTCACGTAATTGTTTAAAACAGACGATCAGAAGGAACAAAAACATTTCTAAGGAAACAGGAAAAAGCGCAGCCATGCACTTTAAAAACACACACTACTGGAACTATAGAACGTACCTTGTGAGAGTATTGATTTACAAATATGCGTTCGATTCGTTGTATTTTTTTTTTAATTTAAACAATTCGCAAACAGGTAGACTAGTTAACCCATTTATGCCTAGCGTCTAGAAAAAGACCTTGGCAAACAGCGTAGACCCAGATGAGACGCCGCATGATGCGGCGTCTCATCAGGGTCTGCGCTGTTTGCTTAAAAAAAAATCTGTAAGAAATATTCTAAATATAGAAATAAATATACTAGACATCCCTAATTTTGGAAATAAATTGATCCAATTTAGAAGGATGGGAGAGTCCACTAGGCATAAATGGGTTAATTTTGATAGTATTTTATTTCAGTGTCAGTCATGCAAATGTTCAAACCGGTGCTGTCATACTGACGATAATAATCCAGGGATCAAAAGAAACCGCGTTGTGTTCACAGCACTTGCTCATATTAAACATGCATATCAGTTTATCGCCTCGTTTAGAGAAATTACGTTGTGTATTGACTGCGCAGTGTGTGTTGTGACAAGCAATCCTTTGTGAGAAGAAATTATGTGAAATCTTTCATATCCTTTGAGTTTATATGTAACAAATGTTATATATTGTCATTTTATCAGGACTTAAGAGTTTATATGTAAGACTTTTGTAAGACAAAGGTCTGAGGACGTGATATACTAGGACTCTTCGTCTTCCTGTGATCATGAGTGTACTTATAATACAATGCAAAAAATGTCAATGCAAAATACAATGAATAATTCTCTACGAAAATAGGGCATTATATAATGGCGTTGTATAATGGCATGCACTTTTATATAAAACAAATATAAACATATGATGTGCATGATGAGTTTTATTATATTCTTTAAAGTAAATTATATGCGGAACTGAGATCAAAATAGTTCATTGAATTACAGACAAAGACCAAATATGTACCAATTTATTGAGCTAATAACGTAAAATAATGGACTATTAATACAAATTTGTGTTTACCGGTAGATATGTATCACTCTTTTAGGTTCAATCGCATAATTTACCGTTTTATTATCTATTTAATGTATGCTCATGTGTTTTAACCGCATATATCTGGTTGTTACGTTAATTGCATGTGATAGGTACTGCATATTTATTGGCGTTAATTACACATTGTATGGAGGGACCCAACGCGTTTATGGATTGTTTGCCATTTTAATGACATATTTGCTATGAATTATACTTCAACACCTGTATCAATAAGGATGTTATAAACCTTTGTTTTGATCTTATGCTAGGAAATGTAGTGTAGCATGCCTTAAGACTGTTTATTGTCTCGTTTCTGATAAGACAGTCTGAACGAGGCGTTAGTACACTACAGTTACAGTGGTTGTGACTATTTAATTTATTGAACATGAGCGTACATCTTTTGCTTCGAGACTGTCTATTGTATCGAATAGGTAGTCTAGAATAAGGCATTAGCATCAGTATATAAACAGGTCACTGTTATGAATAATAGTATGATAAATCAAATGTAAATTGTCATACATGCACCGTTTAAAAAAAAATCTTAGAAGTATTAATAATTTATTAAGTTAAATAATTATTTACTTTCTACCTCTATGTATCTCTATAAATATTCTTTTGAACTAACATATACATGTACTATAACAAAAATATAAATGTATGATTGCATTGAAAAGTCTTCAATATATAGAATACCCATTGATATCCTAAACTGTCATTACAATTATAAAATTGCAGTATTCACTTCCTAGTGTTTGTCCATAGTAACTGCCCATGCCATTTTTGCTTTTTATTAAGTTAATATGTATTTGCTTATCCTAAACTCTCATTAAAATTATAAAACTGCACTACTCCATTTTCAATTGTTTGTCCATAGTAAATTCCGAGGCTATTTTTGCTTTTTATTAGATTGATATTACTAGGTTTGCCATATATAAATTGTATTTGCAAATGTATTACATATGTGTGTTTATGTGTTTTTATTTGCTGTAAAACTTTGTCCACTTGGGCTTTGGGCCTTCTGGATATAATTTGAAATTAACATTAATCGTTATCACATGTGTAAGTTAACACTTTCAGTGTGGGAACCGAATTATGAAGGCCTTTGCAAACAGTTTGGATCCAGATGAGACGCCACAAAACGTGGCGTCTCATCAGGATCCAAACTGTTTGCTATTCTGATAATATTCTTTGAAAAAAATCGAAGAAAACGCTAATTTTAAAAATTCAGCAGACAACATTTTAGCAGACGACAAATTTCCCAGCATGCAAAGGGTTAAGAATCCGTGTATTAATGCTCTTACATTGAGCGATGTATTGGATTACAGACTAATAAATGTATGAGTTTTGTTGTAATTATTTGCAAAAGTACAGTGCCAAGATAAGTGTATAATATACAGAATATACATATTGAACGTTTATATTCATTTAAAATGTATGATTATGTGATAAACCGTTGTTGTTTCTGCTTATGTTAAAGATACATTTTTTCTGTACGTTCTGTTTTGTTTTATGACGTTGTGTTTTCGAAATTGTTATAAAATAATAAATACGCTTGCATATAAATAAATTTAGTGCAATTCATTGAATCCTGCTATTGTTTCCTCGATTGTGAGAATAATTTAGTTTACAAATTATATTTTGTCTTACCATTTGTCATATCGAGACCTTTTCGTTATGCAATTATTTGATATTTAATAAATACTTATCATACGATAATCTAACGGCACCACAAATTGATCAGATGATCGTCGGATTTGCCGCACATACAAACAAAAGATCTTTAATTGAAATACACATGTTTGTCTTAAGACTTTTCTTACTGCGCTCGAACATGTAAATTTTGCCTCGCATCCGCGTTTTTTTTTAAGAGTGTTGTTTGTAGTTGTTATCGGTTTCGGTTATTCATTTCAGGTCATTCTTTAAATTTAGCTAAAAAGGCTGTTTACTTATTGTATTTTAACGTTCACAAACAACAACTTTCTATGTAAAAGGGTAGATAGCGTCCGATGATGTTAGCGAGTTACTGCATAACGGTTTTCCACAAAGGAGGAGATGACAGTCGGGGTAGACTACCGTAAAAGGACGTGTGTCGACGAAATATCATTTACCTATTGCACTATATAATAAAATATATATAATAATAAATCACAAATTATTTGAAATAAAGAATAACAGCATACAAATTATTATATGTAAAACAATATAAATATATTGCCACGTATTGAATACATATAAACAAGTGGCAATCGAACTCAAATATTAAGAACTATGTGTCGTGTTCTGAGAAAACTGGGCATAATGCTTGTGCGTAAATCGTCATCCCAGATGAGCCTGTGCAGTCCGCACAGACTAATCAGGGACGACAATTTCCGCTTTTATGGAATTTTTCGTTTAAATGATGTCTCTTCTTAGCGAAAATTCAGTTAAGGCGGAAAGTGTCGTCCCGGATTAGCCTGTGCGGATTGCACAGGCTTATATGGGACGACACTTAACGCACATGCATTTTGCCCAGGTTTCTCAGAACGCGACTCCTATATGGAAAAATGACAGCAGACAAAACCTTGACCGATGTTGATTGCCTTAAGTCAATAGTTAAAATAAGCCCACACTTCTAATATCAATATGTAAACATGAAAGAATCAAACGAACATGGACCATTTTATGAGTCAGTAAATGCAATCAGCACCCCTATTTCACATTTTATTTCGCGTTTAACCAAATTAGGGATCAACATTTGGCATCAATTTAACATTTATCATACGAACAATATAGGCACTTGAAAAGAATAACCAGACATCTTAGCATTTATTACACAAACAAATACATAGCGCATGAAATAAATAAATATCACGACAAAATATGATAAATTAAACATAATCTGAGTGCATACAAAAATTCAATTCATTCAAATACAAATATTTTATTTAAGTCTCAATCACATTGCATGTTCATACTAAAATTTACACATACAATATGACACAATGACATGAATGTAACCAGTCATAAATGACTTATTAGAGACTGTACATTTTAAAAACTTAACATTTAACATGACTACAATATTTAAAAAAAAAAAACAAAAAAAAACACAATTTTTCATTCTAATTATAAACAGTTTTACCATTAAAACATACTAAAAGATATTCTAACTAAGACTCTGTATATACATATAAACAGTAAAAGTATGTACACTATATAAATAGTCCAATTTGTTATTTACACTTACTTGCCAACACAAATGAGGTCTCGATAACCTGAAAAAAGGACACTGTAGAGCATTCCACTCGTACTACATCTTTAACCCTTCTGGTTTATATCGTTATTTGGCTCTTGCTGACCTACTCGCACTTTGTCATTCTGTCGGCTCCTGTTTCAAAATACCGCTTTGATTTTCTGTCGACAACTGACCAGCTCCGGAAGTGGCGCCCTTTCTCGCCCGACGAATGGCACGCTTGAGGCTTTCGGTATTACCCAGTGCCGCTCGTACCTTTAACAGTTTTAGAACATCGTATTTTATTTATCAGGTAGTAAAAACGTGTACATTAAAATAACGTGTCATTTTCACGGAACTGCTTCGACAGGTAATAATAACGACAATCGAAAAAATGTTACGTTACTATTACTTTATTATTAATCTTTATCCAATAATGGGTAAACAATTATCGCCAACCTCCTCGGGATATTGCTTCAACATAACGTCCAGTATCTGTCCGGGCTCCCCTATGTCTGCGACGGCCATAATTTGAGAATGGACTTACATCGCTTCTATCTCGATTTCGTCTGCCGGGTGAGTATGGGGACTGACAGTTTGTACATGAGTGATCTGCAACATTTAAATATATGGAAAATAATAAAAAAAAGTTTTATGTTATACTTGTATTTTTCATCTGTTATGTTCCATTTGTTGATTTAAAAAAAAATATATATGATATTGTTGCATTTTTGCAAACATGACTTCTATTAAAACGCATGATCTATTTTCGAATTGTATTTACCGGTAATATATTTTAGTTCGACAATGATAAAACATTCAAAGTTACATAGTAATTTAATTTTGTTTGTTCTTCTTTGCATATAGATCTATGTCGTTTTATAATAAGTGTGATTTATTGTCAAATTTAATTAAACATTCACAAGGATGATTCGCACTTCTTATGAAAGTATGTATTACTTCATCACACATTAACTATAAAGAGTAACCCTCGTCCATTTCTAAATACATCATATAACAGTGCACTCACACCAATATCGGTGGTGAGCACACCATTACATGCGTGTGAACGTCTTTTGCTGCATTCCCAACGGATCGTGGACTTCGTCTCTTTCTTTTTGGTGTAGGCGTGTCCTTCGTAACACACTTTCGTACTTCCTCGTTTGCTTCTTATGAATTCCATTTCTGCGACTGACACCTGCCAAGAACGACATTTGCTTAAATATCCTACATTTCACAGTTTTCATAAATCTGCGGATTTTATCAATATATCAATTACCGGTAATTGCTATTGCACTGTTTGGTCAATAGCTACAGTTATACAGTTGATTAATTAATCAATTAATTATGCACGCTTTGATGTGCTTTTCTTGATAAACTGCAAAACTGTTGTGCATCGATTGACCAGACAAAGGACGAGGCGGCTCTAAATTGTGTCGCGTTCTGAGAAAACTGGACAAAATGCATGTGCGTAAAGTGTCATCCCAGATTAGCCTGTGCAGTCCGCACATGCTAATCCGGGACGACACTTTTCGCCTAAACTGGATTTTCGCTAAGAAGAGACATCATTTAAACGAAAAATTCCATAAAAGCGGAAATTGACGTCCCTGATTACCCTGTGCGGACTGCACAGGCTAATCTGGGATGACAATTTACGCACAAGCATTATGCCCAGTTTTCTCAGAACACGACACAATTAATCTGCATCCGCAAGACACTGAGCCATTAAACAATTATCAATTATAACCGTATTATTAAGGTCATAATAAAAAGGTAATCATTGTTAAAATTGTTAATTTTAAATGGCAGTTTATTTTAACTTTAAAGAATATATTTTCTTTCAATATTTTTTCCGTGATAAATAATGGACGTTTTGTCGTCAAGTATATGTCTTAATAAACTGTTAAAACATAATGGGGCGAGGGAATCTCCGAGTCGGAGTGGAAAATTAGATGAGGTAGCAAAGTTCTGGAGGGACAATGGAGGGCATATGTCAACCTATTATAAATATATTATATACTACTACTACTTTTCGGGAGTGCGTTTGAGATGGGGACATCCCTCCGGCTCCCTATATTCTTAATTTAAACCCGTTTGAGGCCATAACAATAAAAACAATACCGAGCAAAATTACCTAAACGTAAATATGTGTAAATGTGAAGGCGAGCTTAAATAAAAATGAGCATGGCGATTTTCGGTAGATGCAATGCACTGCAAGGNAACTGGATTTCCGCTAAGAAGAGACATCATTTAAAATAAAAATTCCATAAAAGCGGAAATTGACGTCCCTGATTAGCCTGTGCGGACTGCACAGGCTAATCTGGGATGACAATTTACGCACAAGCATTATGCCCAGTTTTCTCAGAACACGACACAATTAATCTGCATCCGCAAGACACTGAGCCATTTAACAATTATCAATTATGACCGTATTATTAAGGTCATAATAAAAAGATAATCATTGTTAAATTGTTAATTTTAAATGGCAGTTTATTTTAACTTTAACGAATATATTTTCTTTCAATAATTTTTTCCGTGATAAATAATGGACGTTTTGTCGTCAAGTATATGTCTTAATTAACTGTTAAAACATAAGAATCTCCGAGTCGGAGTGGAAAATTAGATGAGGTAGCAAAGTTCTGGAGGGACAATGGAGGGAATATGTCAACCTATAATATTATAAATATATTATATACTACTACTACTTTTCGGGAGAGCGTTTGAGATGGGGACATCCCTCCGGCTCCCTATATTTTCAATTTAAACCCGTTTGAGGCCATAACAATAAAAACAATACCGAGCAAAATTACCTAAACGTGAATATGTGTAAATGTGAAGGCGAGCTTAAATAAAAATGAGCATGGCGATTTTCGGTAGATGCAATGCACTGCAAGGCACCCAAACTTAAGTGCACAGTAACCCTATTTACATCCGGTATGGTATTTTCGGTTTAGGTCCAGAAAGGCCGAAAACCAAAAAGGCTGCATACCAAAAAGGTCGAATACCAAAAAGGCCTTACCAAAAAGGCCCCAAAGCGTACCAAAAAGGCCAAAAAATATATAATTCTGGATCTTACATATATTTGGCCGCCACGTAAGTTTACAACACCTTCATTACTCTTTTGTAACACTTTAAGATGCAAACAGAAAGTTCAGAGAAAAATATAATAAAACACGTCGTTTATAATTATACACGTGTGAAAATAATGAACTTGTCTACTTTTGAAAAAGAAAAAAAACATATTTTTTTAATAACCTATATCCATATCAAAAACATATACAAAAACATATTTCACGTCTTTGATATACATAATTTTTAGAAGGGTACGTGTTAACCAAATCGGGTACGAGTTGACTAGTGGGGGTACGTGTTGACCAAAAATCGGGTACGAGTTAACCAAATCGGGTACGAGTTGACCGAAGGTACGTGTTGACTAAGGTACGAGTTGACTAGCTTCTAATTTTCTTAAACGGATAATTCCTACGAGATAATTGGTGATAATTATGCCGACTTTGATTACAAAATTAACGGCTTTTAATTAAAAACTGAAATATCAATTGCGGCCTTTTTGGGAAGGCCTTTTTGGTAAACGGCCTTTCTGGTACTATAACTTTTCAGTGAGGTGGCGGGAAATGTTATGCCTTTCCTTCTAAAAATAGAATATACGCATGTACACTGCCGATAAAGAAACACTAATTAATCACAAATTAAGCATAATATCAAGTATTGCCCGTAATTTTCATTGTTTTAATAGCATGCCTGATTAAAAACCACCAATTATGTAAACCGCCTCATAAGTTATCTTATATAAATCAATAAAAATAAAGGGAAATACCTCGCTTGTTTACAAAACTTAGCCGCCTCGTTTTGAGTTATTATGGGAACTTCGCAATGGCGAGGTTACGTTTTCCTGGTCGTCCTGGCCATCGTTTTGACAGATTGAGTATTAAGTTCTTTGCCGATGATGTTAAGAATACACAAGATCCATCCCTGGCGTTTCTGCCACAATTTCAACGCGGGCTTCGCTTGTTCCGAAATCTTGTAGGACAGTCCGACGAGGTAATGTCGACTTAGAAATTGAGCGCTTTCAAAATGGCGGACATCGACCATTGAATATCACAAATTTGACATACTAACACCGTAGTGCGTTAAAGTTTCATGGCATTCACATTTGTTTCTATTTATTTGTGATTTCAAAATATGTTTGATGATGATGTCACGGTTTAATTGAATTAATACTTCGTAATAAATATCAAAATGCAAATGTGTTAAACTTGGGTTTCATCATTTCTTAAAATACTTAAATTGGCACCCATTTGTAACTTCTTAACAGCATCGAACATGCTTTATTAATTATATGAGAATGTCGAGAGTTGATACTTTGTAACATTGTCGAGATATATTTGCATGCAAGAACGGATCAAGAATTTGTGCACAAACACTGTATTAAAAATTAAATAAAAAAATGACTTGCTCGGCCCAATTGCTCTATACATTTTACTTGCCGTACCAATATAATTTTATGTTTACTTGCCTGAATCTTTTTAACCAATGAAAATCAACAATCAACAACCATATATGCAACAACAATTTAGCATTTTTATTTCCTAGAATAACAAATAATTAGTTTATGCATACATCATTCATTGATATGTCATAGTTGAATAGGTACATTACATAACTTGTTGGTATCATCATGTATTTCATTGACAAAAATAGGAGGGTGGTATCATGAGCAGGTGTGTGAAAACCTATCAAATTCAGCATTTTTATGTTTTCCGGTGGCATACCGGTATCTACTAGTACAAATGAAATACAACACAAACAGATAAACATTTTTTAGTGAACTGTAACTTGACTTAAATATTTACCTACCACGCTGATCTATGTTAACTTTATATTTCTACATGTACACAAATATGTGTTCTCGTTATGGACAATCTGTGTCTTCATTTGCAAGACTTCTCAAACAGACATAATTGCTGACTATTTCTCAAAAAGAGTGTAAGGAGCAAAATACTCATGTCCTTCTAGTGGTAGACTTCAATAATACATGATAACTTTGAATGAGATTGACTGATTGCGTAATCCAAGTTTGATCTGACTTTTGATTGTTTTACCAATCCTTGATAGACAAGTAACAACTGGTCGTTTTGCATGTAAATTTTCATATTAATTTTTGCTGCAACATTTTCGTGCCTTCTAATTTTGAAGACATTAAGTGTTGTAATATTATAATTAATATTGAATATGTTTGAAATTTAATTATTAATGACAATGATTAGTATCATTGCAACATTTTGTGCATTCTGTTTTACCATGATCTAAGCTTTTCAAACAAAAATTGTGTGAAGCAGTCATTTGGTTTAAAGCATTCTTGATGTTTATCAGTAATGATATCAACATTTCAGGAAGATGAATTTGATGGATTCACAGAGGAAGAGATTTCAGCCAGCCAGGAAAAGTTCAATGCTTATGAAAAGGCCGAAAAGAAAAAAGAAAAGAAAGAAAACACAGTTCAGTCTCTTTCACCACGGGTAGTTCTTAGCAGGGGTAGACCCAGAAAGTCTTTAACACCTGTAGTACCTTACAACCAAACAAGCCTTACTGAAACTAATCTACATGTAAGTCTTTCAGCAAAACAAAAAGTTCTCAGTAAGGAAGTAACCAGTAGACAAATATTGAAACCTAAGAAATTCAAATTGGACTACAAACATGGGTTGTTGCACAAGGATTCAGGACCAAAGAGCAAGAAATCTGAGAAGGATATGGCTAAATTTTTGCTTGAAAAAGCCAGGCAAGCAAACTTGCTTTATGAGCAAGCAAAAGCCAGAAAATTGGCTGCTGCAAAGTTACATATACAAAAGAAGGAGTTTGTGCTTCCTACACAGAGTTCAAGGTCGTCTAGAGTGATTAAACCAAACAAACGATTTTTGGAAGACGATTCATTAGTGCAATCAATTGTAAAGACTAAGCATACTGTTGGCATGGAAAGTCCTGAAAATCCACCTTGTTCAACAAAGCAAAGTCCTTCTTGTTCATCAAAGTCTAGAGCATTCAGTATGAACAGCTCTCAGAATATTCCTATTGTTTCGAGTCCAAGAGAGTTGTTTGCCGAAACTGTTGGACTATTTGACCAGCCGTTAATAGTGGATGGAAAGCGTGACAGGAAGCCTAGTTTAAAACTACAACTTTCAGATGAAGACAGTTCGTTTCTTTCACAAAGTACATCTCCTTTACGAAGCCCCTTGGCTGCCCCAAAGTTGGGAACTGGTCTTTTTAAACAATCTCAATTTAAAAAATCAGATCATCAACCATTATTCACTAGTAAGAAAGGCTCATCAATTGTGCAAAAGGCTAAGCTTCAGTTGAATCGTGCAGCCCTGAATAAATCCAAGGCAGCATTGGCACGCTCGTTGAAGGCGGAAATGAAAAGGGAGGCAAAGTACATATCTCAGCAGGAGGAAATGCAAGAACCTGCTGTCCAGATTAAAGCACCTCCAGGTATGAAGAGTTCTCATTTAGAATTTCACTTTAAAATTTAAAAAAGTGAACTCTTTTATGGTACTATTTGTTAATCTTCGCAAGATAAAGAATTAATTAGCAAACATTAAATCATCTACATTTTCTTCAACTGATTACGGTTATTGTGGTTTCTTTTCTTTTTCATAAACTGTTAAGTTTTGTAATAAATAATTGTATGGTTGTATTTGCAGTAAAATCAGAGAGATTGCTTCTACGTAAGCAGCTGATGAAAAAATTCAAGAACAAGTGTTGTGTTTGTGCAAAAGAGCAAGACCTTCTGCTCTGCTTTAATAAGTTAATTGCCTGTAACAACTGCCGCAGATTCTATCTGGATGCCAAAACCAAAGCGGAAGAAAACAGTTTTATTCGAAGACCCTGTCCAACTGGAGGTATATCAGTGATTTTTTTACGTTTTTCCTTTCGTATAAAGTACCCTTAAAAGGCACTTTCCCAATGGAGGGAAAATAACAAAATTCACAATTTCAGTCAGAAAAATCCCCAAAAGGACAGAAAGTTGCATCAATTTTGTTCCAAGAGCAAATTATCTGTAAGTGAACACATAAAATTAGCACTGAAACTGGACATTCCAGCAAAAAATACATGTTAAAGAATATTTAGATGGGTTTTTGCAATTAAGAACTAAGCAATTAAAAAGACCCATAATTCCCAATCTGAAGATTTCACGATGCTAATATGACTGCGCGGGCTTAAGTGCCCTTTTGACAAAAAAAGCACCTTGCTGTTTTCAAATCCTAGCCGAAGCATTGAGTATCAATTGAAGCTGAAGTGTTTATTTCTGTGCTGTATATTATGGTCATGTTTATTGTATATGTAATGCACATTTCACACTATTTTTGAATCCAGGCCTCAGTTTAGTCAGAATACCAAGTGAATTAATTTCCACCATTTTCCCATTCAGGTCGATGCAATGTCGCTGTGTTGTTTGGGCGTTGTCGAGATTGTCGACTTAGGAAGTGCCTCAATACAGGCTTCCCCCTCACCAGGGAGCTGGCTGTGGTTTATGGCTTGAAGTTTACACCAACGCATGATGAAGAGCCAAGTGAGAAAATTTGTCGTTTAGTCATGATGGCTCTTAATTGACTGATCTAATCAAATTAAAGTCTATTTGTTATATTCTGATTTATTTTATGTAAGAATATTTTAGCATACATTACCAGTGAACAAAATGAAGTACATTTGTAACTTTGTGTTTCAATTTAAATTACATTGTTTGGGACAAATTTAATGGTAAAGTTAATCGACTTACATATGACCTTTCAAAGCGAGAATGACATTGTTGTATCTGCTTTACATCTATAAATTAGATGCAGTAGTTTTACACGCAACCAGTTTTCAAAATTAACCTTAAGTCTGCAAGCCCTGTAAGCCACAGGTAAAATTTGAACTTGGCTTGCTCATATTTTCATGTAGGCTTTTATTGTTTTTTTGCTGCAAAGTAAAAGAGTACCATTTAGATTGCTTGAAAAAGCGAAAAAATAATAATCAATGGCTACACTCAACCCTGGATAGCCATAAGCTGCATTAAGACTTCTCTGTACTTGTTCAGGGTCCCCGGATGCCATGTCCACCCAGAGGGCTCGGCAGATTGTCCCCGTCCGGACCACGCCTGCGATGTCCACCTTCCTGAAATCACCTGTGGCACCTGGCGAACATTCTAAAAGGGTATTGCATTTTTATGCCCCCGAAGATGGGCATATAGTGATTGCACTGTCTGTCTGTCCGTCCATCTGAAATTCCGTCACACATTGTGTTTAGGTTTTGCGTTTAGGTTTAGAAAAATGTGGAAAAAGGGGGCATATGTCATCCTATGGTGACAAGCCTTGTTTGTTTAATGGAAGTCTCCTCTAAAAAAGGTTCAACATTTCTCAGATTAGAAAAAGTAGGCTGCACAGGCACGATAGTTTACGCACATGCATTAAAACCCGGTTTTCCCAGAGACCGGCTCTAATATGCACACTTGGACAACTTAGTCCTTGACTGACATGTATCGCCTGGTCGATTGAGTCAATGTTGTCTAGGTGAATTTGCACTGGAAGACTACCAGTGTGTGTGAAACATTATCATCAATTCATGAATCTCAATAATATGTATGATAATGATTGTCACTTAACCCTTTGAGCTCTGGAACCGGATTTTTAAGGCCTTTGCAAACAGTTTGGATCCAGATGAGACGCCACACAACGTGGCGTCTCATCAGGATCCAAACTGTTTGCTATTCTGATAGTATTCTTTCAATAAAAATCGAAGAAAATTCTAATTTTAGAAATTCAGCAGACGACATTTTAGCAGACGACAAATTTCCCAGCATGCAAAGGGTTATTCAAGGCTGTGGTGATTGAAATGAGCCTCGCTCTGTGAGAAGGGGGTTAAATGTATGAGTGTAAAGTTTCGTACCAGATTAGTCTGTGCAGTCCTCACAGACTAATCAGGGACGATACTTTCCGCTTTGATTGTGTTTTTCATTTAAAGGAAGTCACTTCTTGACAAAAATCCAGTTTAGGTGGAAAGTGTCATCCCTGATTTGCCTGTGCAGATCTGGCCCCGTGTTCACAAAACATTTTTTGCAATCGAAAATCGATTTTGCTTGTCATTGAAAATGGATTTCCATTGTAGTTGATAGGCAAAAATGAAAATCGATGTCAGTTAAAATCGATTTTCGATTGCAAAATCGTTTTGTGAACACGGGGCC
>VMBQ01002517.1:88175-98595 GCA_007657795.1 Dreissena rostriformis | reverse complement strand
TGGCATATTTTTAAACATTAAATATGCTATTTTGTCAGGCCCCGTGGCGGTGTTGCTCCTGGTGTTGATGGCACTTAATAATTCTGTTATAGTAAATGGTAAATTGAGAGGCGTGCTGTTGTCCCCAGGCTCATTTAAAATATTTTGGTGCTCAGTCTCAAACCGCTTTTGATAATTCAAAGTTTCAACGGGAAGGTTTGAGTCGCTGGAGACAGATTGGAAGTGTCGTACCAAAAATTGAGCCTTTTCCCTTGGGGTAGTGGCAATTTCGCCTTTGTATTTAAGTAGCGGTACAGGGGTGAATGAATTTCCTTTAATTCTGTGAATTTTTTTCCAAAAATCCCTAGTATTTTTCTTATTAATGATAGCTGAATCACAGAATTCTTTCCAATTTTGAGTTTTTGCGTCCAAAATAACCCGCTTTGCCTGATTTTCGAGGGACCTATAATTAAGAAGATTATGTGTGTGTGTCTTCATTTTTATCGAGTGCACCGGGATTGTCTCCCATATGGCCATCGCCCCCAGAAGACGTGTTAGTTGGTTACGGGGGATAGTGCAAGATACAGGAGACACCCCGTTCCAGAGGTGACCCTGGGTCTTTTAGTGCCCGGTGTATAGCACCTAGTACACTGCACCTCGGTTTAACGTCTCATGCGAAAGACGAGTTAGTAGGTTAGGTGCAGCGGGGGATCGAACCAGCGATCTCTGGATTGTGAAGCAAGTGTGTTACCACTAGACCACGGATCCGCTACTCTCATGGACCTGCACATTTTGAGATGTGAAACAGTCAAGGACATCCTTTTAGGTCAAAGGTCACCGTTTTTATGAGTACTTTTTAAACAATCTTTATCAAATTTAGATGTCCCCACATGCTTCTGGTTTGTAATTTGCAGAGGGGATGTGATGTGAATGCAGCGTGGCGCTATGGCATGGCCCTCACCATGTCCACGGCGATGAGTGTCCGCGCCCTGTGCTTCCTGTGTGGAAGCTCGGGAAAACATGAGGTAGATATTGATCGTAGATGTAGATCTATTTACATGGCAATTAAAAATCACATTAGACATTCTTTAACATTTCATAGGTGTCCATAAATGTGAAAAGTAACACTACATTGCTAATGAGAAAAAATTACCTTGAAAAATCTTGAAATTGGGAAAATTTGCGACAAAAATCTTAAGATTGGGAATTATGGGTCCTTTTAATTGCTTGGTACACTGTAACTCCAATATATGGCGATTTGCGGGATCCACAGATCGCGATATATCCGGTTCGTGATATAACTTGTACGGTTATTCATGCATGTTTATGTATGCATTAGCATAGTTTGGCAATCTCAAAACACGCTATTCATCTACCTTATTGAATTATGTGCTATATCCATATGTTATATTGGTATAATATAAAACATTATTCCATGTAAGTATTTTCAACTGCGTATAATAAAATTTGTAATCCAAAAAGTGTTATTGTGCAAAAAAAGCATGCTTTAATATGTGTACTTAATTGTACAATCCCATCTATATAATCTTAAACATTTCTTTTTGCTGAAATGTTCAGTTTCAATGCTCGTTTTATTAGTTCACTTAATGCACTTTTGGAAACAAATTGACACAACTTTCCTTCATTTGGGAATTTTTTCGGATGGCAATTGGAAATTTTTAACTTTTTTCTAAATTGGTAAAGTGCCTTTTACGGGTACTTTATAAATAAGGAAATAATCACTGTAGTATAACTAAAACATAAGGGAAACTGAAATGCTGGATGTATTCATTCTTGGGTGTACATTTCAGCTAATCTACTGCAACATTTGCTGTGAGCCGTTCCACGAGTTCTGTCTGGAGGACTGGGAGCAGCCGGAGGCCAGTCACTATGACGACTGGATATGTCCCGCCTGCCAGTTCTGTCATGTCTGTGGACGCCAGAACAACGTATGTGTTCATGTGACCTTGAATGGTCAATTATTTGGGCTGGAGTATCAATGTTGTACGTTGTGCTGTGCGTTGTTTTTATGCCCCCTTTCGAAGAAAAGGGGGTATATAGTTTTCGCACTGTCCGTCAGGCGGTCAGGCCGTCAGGCTGTCGGTCTGTCACACTTTTTGTGTCCGCTCTCTAATTCAAATAGTTTTCATTCGATCTTTACCAAACTTAGTCAGAAGTTGTATCCAGACAATATCTAGGTCAAGTTCGAATATGGGTCATGCCGGGTCAAAAAGTAGGTCATGGGGTCACTTAGTGCATTTTAAGGATTTAGCATGGTGTCCGTTCTCTAATTGAAGTAGTTTTCATCCGGTCTCCACCAAATTTGGTCAGAAGTTGTGTCTAGGTCAAACAAAATTTTAATATTGAACACCTGTTATGCAGCAAACTAATAGTTTAATAAAATGTAGGCGCTGTATTTCTCAAAAACATTTACACAGTTATACTTTTATGTAGTGACAAAGTTACAGTTGGGGGCATCCGTGTCCTGTGGACACATTTCTTGTTTCTCTGTCTATTGAGGTTTATTGTGAAACTGTTTTTGGTCCAATTTAAATGTCTGTACCAGATACAAAAGTATCAGGTTATGGATCTGTTTACCCTTTTTGATATATCGTGAAACTTCTTGTAGCGTTTAAAAGCATTGTTAGTCATATTAACTTTATGACTTCAGCATTTTATTACTATCTTATGGAGATATGTTTACTTCTTTAGAAAAGTGATGCACCAAACAATGTCAGATTTTGTGCTTGTGTTTCCTCCTTAAATTAAACATCTGTTTATGGGTATTTGTTATGGAATGTCTTGTTTATTGCAGCTACTTCAATGTGATAAATGCCAGAACACCTACCACCCTGGCTGCCTTGGGCCCAACTATCCAACCAGACCTTCGAAGAGAAAAAATATATGGGTACGCAACATGGGCTTTTGTGGAATTTCAGTGTTTAAAATATTGATGTTTTTGTTACAATTATTACTGTTGACAATTTTCATGTACGATCATGCATATGTCAGGCAGGCCTCGAAGAATCCACTCGACTGCTCGAATTTGCGAGTGAAGTTGACGGTCGGGCGAGTAAAGTTTGTTAAATACTTGACCGACCGGGCAAGTGCTGTTTTTCCGGTTGAGAAATATAATTTCAGTTCCAAAACTCCTGTCACATTTGTCGATACAAATTGCAAACTTTTTTTCGAACGAACAAAAAATAGGTTTAGTACACAAAGAAACTGCACTTTCGTTTTGACAATGTAAATGACGTTACAGGCACAGTAAAACTGATTCTCGAAATCGGTTGCGCTCGTTTCGTAGATGTCAGTGCTCTTAGCTAATTGATTACCGGTAATAGTGAAAAAGACAGTTAAATATATTGGTCATTCCGCGAAGAATAAAATTTCATTTTATGTAAATATCAATAAAATAATTCAGCATGTACAACGTCGCGTCATTTGCATGGAAAGCGTGGGACTATTGATTGTTGTATAAACACGCTTACAACAAGTCAGGGGATTTACGCTTGTTCAGTGGGAATATTGCATCAAATCTATAAATAGTCACTTATGCCAAACTCATTTGAAACTTTAGAAAAATTGCCCAACGTGTGTGTTTGTGAAATTCTGAGCACTAATATCGTCAATATTTACCAGAATTTGCTTTAAAAAATGGAATAAATGAGATAATCAGGTAATGAATAGAAACAGGACAAGTAGTAAGTTTGCAGTAATACAGTCGGAATGATACGGATGTATTGGGGAATCGTTTGGGTGGGGATTTTACTATCTATGCGGGAAAGGTTTAAAACAATTAAAACAATTTTTAAAGATATATGATAGATAGTTTAAGTTTAGAAAAAGGTTCTGGTTGATCATTACTATAAATACAGATTTTTTTAAATGCAGGACGAGAAGATTAAAGTGAAGGGCGAGTGGATTGTCAGGCCCACTCACCCTGCAGGGCGAGTGGCCCTGGAAAAATTGTTCGAGGCCTGTCAGGAATCAGAAGAGATCTGAACTTCTGTATCCAAATGGCAAGATGCAGTTGTGCACAAAGTGTACAAAAACAAGCTGTTTTGCATTTCCTTCTAATTTCTTTAAAAAAAAATCTCAACGTTTTGGAAAGAAGACATCCTTAGAGTATTACAGTATTTTTAGAATTTTGGTCTTTGTCCATCATCGATGTGATCTTTGTTGAAAACCACCATGTTTTCGAAAACCTGATTTCAGTATTTATTTAATTGCACCCTTTGGTACCTTGCAGATCTGCACAAAGTGCGTGAAGTGTAAAAGCTGTGGGGCGACAACCCCTGGTTCAGCGTCTGGCGCTACGTGGACGTACGATTTCTCACTGTGCTACGAGTGCGGGCTGCTCATGGACAAGGGAAACTTCTGTCCAATCTGCAAGAAGTGCTACTCAGACGATGACTGGGAGAGCAAGATGATCCAGTGTAACACGTGCGAGAGCTGGGTGCACTCCAAATGTGAAGGATTGAGTGGTATGTTGCCTGTCGGTGTTTGTGATTCAAGTTTCTGGTGTGTAATGTTATTGTTTTAAAAATATAAAAAATATTGGTATGTAACCTTTTAGTTCCTGTTTTTATTGTGGCTGGTATGTAGCCTTATATATTGAGACTGGTTTAAAGCCTTTTAGTGTTTGTTACCTTGCAAATGTTGAAATATTAAGGCATGAGTGTAATGTTGCTTTATTTGTTACCTGTCAGTATTTGTATACCAAAATTGTGTGTAACATTTCTGCATAAGTATATCAATATGGGGGCTGGTATTTACCATGTAGCATTTCCATATAACAGTTGAACAGAATACTTGTATATAATCTTTACAATCAGACTACTTGTTCTGGTAAATGATAAACATTTCTTTGTTAAAACATGTTTATTAGGACAGAATAACATAATATAAAGACAAATACAAAAAAACACAAGGCTTTTTGATGTAGATGAAAGTGTATTTTGTGAGACATGAATATGGGCCGCACTCTGTGAAACAGGGGTTTAATGCATGTGCATAAAGTGTCGTCTCAGATTAGACTTTGCAGTCCGTACAGGCTAATCAGGGATGACACTTTCCGCCTAAAACAGGATTTTCGCTAAGAAGAGACTTCCTTTAAACGAAAAATACTGTAAAAGCGGAAAGTGTCATCCCTGATTAACCTGTGCTGACTTCACATGCTAATCTGGGACGACACTTTATGCACATGCTTTTAACCCTTTGAGCGCTGAAACCGGATTTTGAAGGCCTTTGCAAACAGTTTGGATCCAGATGAGACGCCACAGAACGTGGCGTCTCATCAGGATCCAAACTGTTTGCTATTCTGATAGTGTTCTTTGAAAAAAAGGGAAGAAAATGATGATTTTAGAAATTCAGCAGACGGCATTTTAGCAGACAACAAATTTCCCAGCATGCAAAGGGTTAACCTGCATTTCTCAGAGCAAGGCTCATATACAACTTATACAAGTGCTCAATAATCATGAGCCATGACTTTCAGATGAGATGTACCAGATCCTGTCTTCTTTACCGGAAGATCTGTCGTTCTACTGCCGGAAATGTTTTCCTGTGGGCTGTCCAGAATGGGAGACAACTCTGAGGCGGGAAATGCGGGAGGGCCTTGAGAACATCCTGCAGACACTTATCCTTGCAAAGTCAGCACAGTATATTCTGAAACACGAGAAGGTACGGTGATTAAAAATTATATAGAGTGTTCAGCAATTTAAATTGAAGAGAGGATGTACATTTTTTGTCAATCATCACATTGTTTTCTCAAATGCGAGAACGTTATCCTGCCACAGAATTACTGCCTTGAAAATTGGCGGAAGAAATATGTATTCAATAAACAGTTAAAATGTAATTGTCAAAAAATTGTTCTTTTATTTAATTGTATATGTATTTAATATAAATGAAGTTGTTGCCATGAAATAAATATGAAGGGATTAACACAACATGATTGTTAATAAAAAAACATATCAGTATTTGTTTAATGTAATTTTTCAGAAGAAATCTCCAACGAAACTTCAGATTACGGCAGCAGGAAAGACAAATAATTCTGCTGATATTGGTGTGTTGACTAAGTCAGTCACTGCAGACACAAATAAATGTGGTGGAAAGGACACACAGGCACCTGACCCTGTTGATCGCTGTGATAGTGACACTAGAGACGATGTCAAACGTGAAGATATGGATGTAGATTTGATAGGTTCAGATGTAACGGTAGACGATAGAGCAGTGATAGGTTGTGATGTTATGGGAAAGGACAAGGCAGCTAATACTCAACAAGACTGTGATGGTGGATCTAGTGTGCTGAGAAGTGAAGGCAATCAGGACACGCGAGTCTGTGATAGAGTCGTGAACAATGCAGTGGGAGGGAATAACACCAGCCACTGTGATGTAGATGTGGGAGGGAATAACACCGGCCACTGTGATAGAGACGTTGGAGGGAATAACACCGGCCAACGGACCTGTGATCAGGGAAAGATGAAAGAACATCTGAATCATCTTTCTGAAGATATTTCTAATGATAGTGACATTGAAATAATTGATGTTAAGAGTGAACAGACAAGGACTTGCAGTGATTTAAATTGTGATATTGAGTGTGATAGAATAGTAGAAAACAACAAGGGAGAAACCAAAAATACTAACTTTCCTGAGAAATGTGCTGTACATTTAGGTGAAGAAAGCAAATGTGCTGAAACAAGTGGGACAACTAATGTTTATTCCAAGAATGATGACAACTATAATTTGGAATCAAATCTTAGTTCAGCAGATGTTACAGTTACCCCAAAACCTGATGCAGAATTAGCCAAGGGGCCTAATCCAATGGAAACTGACGGGCCACCAGATGGCGCTACTCACGGGCCACCAGATGGCGCTACTCATGGGCCACCAGATGGCGCTGTAGTCCCACGCAGGCCTCAAGTCCAGTTTGAGTCACCGCCAGCGAGGGAAGATCTCAAAGTGAAACACGAACCTGAAGATGATCTGAATCCTAAGGACCTGATTGGGATTGTCCAGAAAATGAAAGAGGGCCTGTATAAAAGTGTGGTAGGTATCATATCTGCTTAAGATCAGTGAAACAATCAAATTTTGTTTTAAAATACTATCGGTAGTCATGGTACTCTTTTTAAAAATAAATTCTGAAGTGTGCAGCCTAAATGAACAACAGTTGTAATTTATTGTCATTTTAGATCTAACAATGTGATTTGAATGTTGCAAATGTGTTTTAATGTTCATTAACCCATTTTTACAAGAGATTTACTTTAAAAAATTAGCAGGGGTGTGATTTTTATGCCTCCAAAGGTGGGCATATAGTGATCGCACTGTCCGTCTGTCTGTCTAAAATTCCGTCACACTTTGCCTTTAGGTTTCAAAAAATGGTCATAACTTTTGCAATATTGATCATAGCAACTTGATATTTGGCATGCATGTGTATCTCATGCAGCTGCACATTTTGAGTGGTGAAATGTCAAGGTCACGGTCATCCTTCAAGGTAAAAGGTAAACAAAACAAAGCGGTGCACTAGGGGCATTGTGTTTCTGATTACCTATTAGGTAGAAACTTTACTAAATCTATATAGAAATGAAGAGTTTAGTTGAACCCTGTAAGGGGGTAGGGCATTTTGCTCCCCTCAGGTGGTTCTTAAATCACACCCCTGAGTAGGTATTGTACAGTATTCTTTCAACATTGTTAGTCAGTTTTTTACCGAAAAATATGGTTTTAAATCCCACAGATGGCCGTCAATTGGATAGTTGCAAAAACATAGTTTGGTCAGCCTTTCTGTCAGTCTAAGATCGTTTGTCCAGGGAGTCAGGGCCCTTGCTATACTTTGGGGGATTGGGGCCGGGGCCCTTAGAAGGGGGAATTTCGCGTCATTTTGGGCGAAAAGGGGAATTTTAGAAGATNCATAGCCCAGTATAATGAATACAGTACAGCCCACGCGGAACAAACATATTTCGCCGGAGGCAAGCACCGATCCGCGATATGACGCCGAGTCGATGCGCATCATAAAATAGAAATCTTTTGAAAATGATTAGTAAGTCAATAAATTTTAAAGAACAATTATAATAATATTTAAAAGCATTATTAATTTAATATGCGCGGATTCAAAATACATAAAATAGTTAATCGACTTATGAGGTCGTCCATGAAAAAAAAAAGAAATTCGTTCAAGATCGACTGATCCCGTGGTAATGTTTTTGTATAGAAAACTCGTTGTTTTACTACAAGCAAAACATCTTCTTTTAACTGCTTCTTACCAATTAATATAATCACAGTTTGCAACATCACACCGTATTACGCGTCACGTCGATGGCAGATTGTTCCGTCGATGACAGAGAGTTGGACTCAGCTGCAAACAACAGGTAGGTTATATATTCGGTCGGTATATTCATAATACGCAAGTTTGGCAAAAATCATTGCTACGAACATATTGTCCATTGACTGAGGACGACAACAGGTAATTTTGGACTAGTTGTTCAAGTTTTTAAAGAAATGTGAACGAGTTAAAAGTGACAGTTTCCGAAACATCATCGAAAATGACTGATTTGTGTTCAAAATATCTCAAGTTTGAAATAAATGACTGCATTTCATGTTATATACTTAAACATTTATCCCTTGGGGATACGTAAGCCAAATATCCGCCCCTTAAGTTGTTTCATGAACATGTCACAGGGGTCCAAACTGACCCCGTCGAAAAACAATTGATGCCGTAGTAGGCAGATATGTATTTTAAATGATGCCGATGATGGCAGAAACGCTGTAGAAGATGCTAACGAAGATGACAGATTGTCAAAATAACTATTTTATTTATTTCTCTCTTCTTTTTGTACTTTTATATACAATTAAGAAGCGAAACTGTCCTTTGTAATATATTCTCAAGACGGGAAGGTTATGTGTGCTGTAGGTTTGTCGAAAAGACATTCTCTGCACGCAGTTATAGGAGAGAATAATAAGTTGTACGATCAAATTGCTCTGCACATACAGCGATTCACATGAAGACATTATTTTTGATGAAATATTTCATCAGAGGATCGAGCTGATACAAGCCGTTTTTTGCCAGAAAGAGCTTGTGATTTTTCTGAGAGTCCTGACTCATCTGAGCGTGACATTATTTGTTTATCCATGAGTTTTAGTAGCTTAATAAGTTTTTGACTATGTTCTGTTTGAATTTTATTCACAGATAGGTAATCTGCATGTAATTGCTTGAACTTATATTTGTTTTGTAAATACATCCATATGGTAAAAATATATGTGACCATACATCACAGTGGCATACACTGTCTTTGATATGTATTATAATGATGCGGTATGAACTTTTTATATTTACTAGTACCTTATTCATCATAACAAGTGTCTGTGTTGAATCATGATTTCGTATATACGCAATTAATCCAAATGGCCATGTACGTCGACATAATAATGTCCACCTCTTTAAGATTTTCAGAACTATCTTTATAAGATTTTTTGAGTTTTAAGAAATCTTTTTGTTTGTTATCAAATGTTTAATTGTATTTCATTGTTAATGTTCTTTTTAAGCTAGTTGTTATAGTTGTGTTACAAACTCCGACAAGTCATATTAGTATACCAGTCAGTCCTGTAGGTCCATGCATTATAACCATGTACAATGTTTAAGTGAAAACAAAACAAAACACATAATATGATTTAAAATTTAATGATAACAATTGTATTTCTAAGATGATAATTATCTAATATTGGTTTTATTGAACAAGTACGTTTAAAAATATATATACAAGTAAAACGTATTGTGATGGAGATGGTAAGTCATATAGAGGTTTTGATTTGTATATTTTACTTGTAACTTATACGTATGATGTATGTTATATTTTCCATCGGGCGTCTCTTGTTAAGTCGTCTGGAAACCCAGCGATAGAGGTAAAACTAGAAGTTTTGGACTTGAAAACACGCTGATAAAAATCCAAAACTTCTCACTTTACCTATATCGGTGGGTTTCCAGATGATTAAACACGAGACGCTCAGTGGAAAATATAGTAAAATCATACGTAAAAGTAACAATTTATATGTACAAATCTAAACCTCTCTAACATTATATGTTTACCCAGATATGCCAATCTAACACATACAACGATGTCTCTAACAACATACACGTAATTTTACATCTCAGAATTTTAAAGTCGCAGTATACTTTATCTAGGAAATATGACGAACCCGATAGTGTATGATATGTAACAATAATGTTAAACTGTCCATATTCGACATCAAACTCAGAGTCACAGTAATAACATCTGAACTTCTTCATGGTGACGGTTTTCTACAAAAGAAAAACACCCTCATTATATTATATTATAGCCTTGTTATATATATTATATAGGTATCACAATCAAGGTTATTGAACAAATATTCATACACCTACATCATACATTACCATCCCTTCTCAAGAATATATTACAATGGACAGTTT